>JAKSZT010054334.1:14311523-14347173 GCA_026826555.1 Tolypeutes matacus | reverse complement strand
TTTTAATTTTATTGTCCATTTTCTACTGTTATTATTAATTTTTAGTTTAATTTATACTATGATCACATAATTTTTTAAATTTATTAATATTTTCTTTCTGCCCTAACATATAGTTAATTTTGTGAATGTTCCAAGGGCACTTATATTCCTTCTGTTTTCAGAGTGCTACTAATCGTTTTACTTGTGTTTTCTTATCCTGGCTTATATGCCATGAAGGGATAACATGAATAAAAAACTCTTAACATTACTGTTTTTCTGACTCCCCCTGTAGTTCCTTAAGGATAAGCTACATGGATATTGCTGCTATTTGGCACCTTCTTAACTATCATATATTCATTATGGATTGCATACTTTATTATTATAAATTATACTCATTCATTTCATATTTTGGGGGGTTTTGTTTTCTTCTTTTTTATTTTTATTGTTGTTCTGTATTTATCCTCTGGGAACACTGATCTCCAACTATCACTTTCATAGTTTAAGGCAACTGATTCCACACCATGACTCCAGATGGAAAATATGATCAAAAGGTGGTCAAAGTGTCATTATATCATTACATGCTTCAGGGAAAAAATAGGCACAAAGCCAGACCAGTAAGCAAGTCAAAGGGGATTGTAATAAATGAGATATAGGCTTTCTATTTTCTGTTGCTAAAGTGGCAGAGGATAAGCCTAGAGTGACTGGGGAAACTTGCTACCACTTGAGGACAGTGAGTCCAATATAAACGAAAGTGAATCTAATAGAGACATAAGCTCCATTGAGCAGTAGAGAAGACTCCTAATAATATTTATGAGGAACTAGATCAATTCAAACATTCAGTTATCTGTACCTTTTCATTTTAGCTATATGATCCAATAATTACTTCCCTCTCTGGAGTGGGGCGGGGGGTGTTAACCTAATTTGACTTGAGTTTCTTTTTCTTCCACAAGTTAAAAAAGAAACTTGTCCTTGATAAGCAGTAATTTTTATCATCCATTATTGTTATTTTCATTGTGTTAGTTCAAGGTATAATTTTCAAAATAGTAAAATACATGATTCTAAAATGAATATATAATAAGCACACATGAAGAATTTGTTTAATTCCTTAATGAGGGAAAAATAGAATGATAAAGTTGCTTGAAAGAGTAATACCAGAGACTAGCATTATACTTGGTTAAAAAAAGGAAACCTGGAATATTATCTTAATGTTAGATTTGAAACATGGTTAATATTTTTCAGGGGCCTAAAACAATTTTGGATTTTTTTCAGTTGTCTACTGTACAGACAAATGCAGCTCAAACCTTATTGAAGAGTTTATAACATAATCAAATGCTCACCCTTTTATACCCTACCATGTGATTTTCCTGCCTTTCTTTTTCTATTCTGCTCCACTTGGTTGGAGTGTTCTCTTTATTGGGTTTAGTTGGTTCATAGGATTATTGAAGTCTTCTATTTCCTTATTGATATTCTTCCTGTTATTCTATCTATTATTGAAAGTGTGGTATTAAAGAATCCAATTAATATTTTTGGTTTGGCTGCCCTGTCATCAATTTGTCACAGAACTATCATAAACCCACAATTCACATGGTTATAGGAATGGGGATTCTAGTGTCCATGTTTGTACAATGTTACTGGGTTCCACTTGCCATCTACAGATTGGGAGAGATCAAGAGTAAACACATGAACTCAAAGTTGTCCTATCAATTAACCCCTTTACTGAGGAAATTAGTAATAGTACCAGGTAAGTATCAACATTCTTTTTCAATGGAACAAATAAAAGCTTACACAATGACTGGGAAACTGAGGAAGATGGACTTTAATCAGGCTCACATACAGAAGAAGAGAGCAAGCACAAGCAAGTCAAAGCAATTTTCTTATAATCTTTTAGCCCTTTAGCTCCAGCTAAGGCTGTTCTTATGGTCCTACTATAACTCCGACCTTGGATTACATGAAACACCTCTGTAGTATCATAATACATGCCCCATTTTCAATTCTGCTGGCCTCAAGAAGTTTTATTAATTTCAAGCAGAAGAGATCAATAAATATATAGTGGAAATATTCCTGTTGTTGTAATTAACAATCCAGGAGATGAAATAAAGTTTAGGCCAAATTGAAAATATTACTTGGAACTGGTATTTGAAAAAGAAGTTCAAGATTGTGGGAAAGGCAAGAAAATCCATTAATACAAACTTTTCAGCAAAAGATTTAAGTTTAGAAAGTTTGCCCAAGAAAATCAGCAATGAATACGTAAATATATATGTAGAAGGCTATCATAGCCACATTTTTTATAATAGCAAAAGATAACCAAAAACTTGGAAATTATCTACATGTTCATCATTGTGGTATTCATTAATTACTATAAATTATTTGATATTCATATCATTAAAAACTATACAATTATAAAAATTTATGATGTAGATCTACCTAGATATGGAAGATTTTCTGTGAATTATTAAAGGAAAGAATACAAATCATTTTGTAAATGATCCCATTTTTACAAATACATATGTATATCTGTGTATTCAAAAACATTAGATGGAGATACACAATGTGTTAACAATTATTATTCGTTGGTTGGTGGGTTGTAGGTAAATTGTTACTGACATTTTAAAATATCAGCATACATAATTATAAGAAAGCATACATAATTATAGGAAAATAAAGCAATATTCATTCTGAGAAAAAAAATAATATGTGAGCAAGAGAAGATTTTTATTCTGAGAAAGGGACCACAGAGACTCAAGCATTAAAAGATGAAGATGAAATGGAGAGAAAGGCCAAATCTCAAGACACTGGAAAAAGACATCTTTCTGGTTAGAGGGAATAAACTACTAAGAATTAGGTTATCTTTCTTTTTGCTTCTCAAGAATGGTAAATAGGGCAAGCTGGTAATGAATGTTACTTCTCAAGAATGGTAAATGAGGGGCAGAAAAGGAAGTCCAAGTTTAATGAATAGATCTTAAAGATCCTGAAGAAACTTTTTAGATGATTTTATTGGGGGGGGGAGGTGTCTGATAGGAATGTCTTGCAGTGCGGTCTAAGGCAATTTAACTTGCTATTAATTAATTTAATAATTCGTCTTTCACTCTGTGCTAAATATCTTCCATGTGCCTCGTCGTGTCCCCTCGGCCTTCTTCTCCGCCCTTCTCTGTGCTCTGGGGTTCCAATAGGAACCAAAGCAAGGGCCTCCTGGGACCACTGGCTTCTTGTTTGGCTGACGCAGAGCACTGGGCAAGGGAAGAAGGTCGGCAGGTGCAGTCAGGGGATTCCTTCCATAGACAGCCTTTCCCTCCACTTACCGAAGGCCACAGCTTCTTTTCAGACACATTTCTATATTCCTCCCTTCACTCCTTCAAGCCTAGGGATGAAAATACACCCCTCTACTAGGACTGTACTAATCCCATGTGGGTCCCCTACTCTCTGTCCACACATTTTAAAGTAGTTCCTTTATTAAACCCTTTTCAAATTACCCATTGTATTGTGCCATCTGTTTCCAGCAGGGCCCTCATTAATAAAACACTTATCAGTAAAATGGATTAGCATAGTCCTCCCCACTGTTCTTACAGGAAACTACTTCATTATATAATATTTCATCAGCTTTATGATTGCTCACAGAATGTAATTACAAAACTGACCTGCAGGGGAGCGGATGGGGCTCAAGCAGTTGAGCACCCGCTTCCCACTTGGGACGTCCCCTTTAGGTTCCAGGAGCTTCCTAAAGGAAAAATAGACAAGGAGCAAATAGATGAGGGAACCATGTGGGGCGGGAGGAGAGGGGAGGACGACTTGCAGCAGACCTTATCAGTACTCTGAGGACCTCTCCATGCATGGCTTTGCCAGTTTCTTCCATTTTCATTGTCATTCTCTAAGCCAGCAGGACTGCCCTCTGGCCGTCAGAACTCATTTGCTTGTACACTGGAAAAAATGGAAGTGGCTAGAAATTTACGTCCCCCACACCCTTACCCCAGTAACTGCTAATCAATGACTGAAGGTGTAGGGGTATAAATACTTTAGCTCCCTCACTCTTGATGGGGTCAAATGTGAGACGTGACCTACCCTGTCTCCAGAGAGTTCCTACTGGTTTGAACCATAATTGCTCTCCAAGGGATTTGATTTAATACCACAAGAAAGCCTAGATTCCTTCCTTTTCTTCCCTTCCCCGTTTCAGGTTCCTGCTCGTGTATGTGTTTTTGCTGGATGAATTTTTCCAAAAAATCATTTTACCCAAATTCTTATCTCAAGGTCTGCTGCAGGGCAACTCAATCTAAGTCAGGAACCACATGAAACGTATCAGAAAATAAATTTTTAGAAAATATTGAAAGAAAAACTAAATCTTTCGTAAGTATTACAAGCAAATAGATACCTATCTAAAAGAAATCCATGTTTGGTAAGAATTTTAATCAGTAATGATTTAGTAATATTTAACATCAGAATTTTCTAAGAAGTGATGTTTAGAGAAGAAATTGATTCGTTTTCTGACAACTTTTCAATATTTAAATTAGATTCTAAAATCATGAACTCGGGTGAGTTCGCATTAGCCATGACGTGTGGGCGTGGCACTGCCATGGGTAAAGAGGTAGCATTCTGCTGACTTTTCAGAGCACCACAGGACTGGGAAGTAGGTGCTCAATGCACTAGTTACACTTTGAGAGATGTCCTGGTCCCATTTTTCCATACTCGAAGTTCTTCAGACTTGATTCACGTTTAACTTTTCGGAAGGAGAACAGGAAACTTTGTAAAATCAGAGTAATAGAGAGAGAAAAAGACATGGTTCGTTATCTTCCTATTTCAGCCTTCACTTTGATAAACGAGGTAACCAAATCCCAAACATTTAAGTGGTTTATACAGAGCCATTCAGCTGGTTAGTGGACGAGCAGGGACTTACACCCGGAGTTCTAGTTAAGTGTGTTTCCCCCACTGGTTGTATTTATTCTACGTTTTGAATTATTTAAATACGTGTTTTTCAAGATCCTGAGAATGTTGCAAATTAAATCTCTCACGTTTTGATTTTTTTCAAACAATTGTTGCAATTATATCAGAAAGTTGGGGAATGATGTGGTTAATTTCATTATCTAAATTTATTGAGGTTATTTGAGTCATTAGAAATTTACCTTCTGCATTATGTGCCTGGCTTAAAAGAGGAAAGGGGAGTGTGGACCACCCACCAATTTCTACCAGAAGTCTTACACTGTTATTTGTCCCCCTCTAGGAAGGGAGCCACATGTTACCAACAAATTCACAACTTTGAGGAGAATTTTTAACGTAAAAACTCATGTTTTATGACAAAATGTAAACATTTATTCAGGTCAAGAAAAAAACCTTAGGTCAGGAAAGAGAATCAGTTCCTTTCTTCTCTATTTTATTTTTGTCTGTTTGTTTGTTTAAGAGTAGAAAGGATGATTTTCTCTACTTCTAAGCAGCTTCTCAATTTAGAATGAATTAATTGAAAGAATAATTGTCTTCTTTCTTCCTATGGAAGAAATGATGCTGATGTAACTTTAAAAAAAATAGTCAGATAAATCCATATATCTAAATTATTTTCACTGGTACATCATTGCTGTATTTTTCAAAACCTAATAAGAAAATATAACATCTATAAATGAGTTCTCTCTGAGCCCTGGGATCTATTTATTATAAATAGTGTATGTGATTTTAGTTTTGGTTTTGGCTTGGCTAGTTGAAACATATTTATTAAAACCTTTCTAATAAGTTTACATGCATTTCAATGACTATAAGTTAGAAGTAATAATATGTGATGGTTTCTTTACAAATCTTAATTATAAAGTTCAAAAATATTTTAAAAAGCATTTAAAGGTATCTATTTTGATTGTGACTTTGATCAATATGAATAGCATACATATCTTAAATATAGATTTTTAATTTTTATAATATCTTCCTTTCCAAGATAAAAGAGGCCACTGTTAATAGATTTTAAATTAGTTACAAATTAAAATATTAGTATATTTAATATACTAATTAAAATTAATTTTAATTTAAAAAATAGTATAATAAATGTTATACTGCCTGTGATATATCTGCACCTTCTATTTCTGCAAAATTTGCTTCTACCTACATTCAAAATTAACATTATTTGTCAGATGAAGTTATGAAAGGAATGGGAGGAAAAAAGATCCAGAAGTGTGAATGAAATAATACTACTGGAAAGCCATCACTTCATAATACTGCAGTTCTGCACAATATTAGTTAATATGTGTTTTTTTGTTTTTGTTATATGCAGACATAGAGCTAGCTCTGAAATGGAGCCCTTTTCAGTTTCGTCCAACATTAATCCTGACAGCAGAGATTTGAGCTTGATGCAAGAGTACAAACCCCTCTACCACTCACTAGCTGTGTGACCTTAGACAGGTTACTTAACCCCTCAGCCTCAGTTTCCTTATCTGTAAAATGGAAGTGTTATAATAGTATCTACCTCATAGCATTACTGAGAAGATTAAAATGAATCAATATATTTAGAAGGATGCCTGGCTCATAGTAAAATGGACTATATGTTTTTACTACTATTATTATTCTCAGTGCATAACAGGCTTTTAATAAAGTCTGATGAACTAAATATCCCTCCAAAATAAAACAACACATAGCAGACCCGATTAGATAATATAACACATACTATTCACTCATTCCATAAATACACAAATTCTATGCCAGTAAGAAATTCAGAAACTCTATTTCAGAGCCTGACATTTACAATGTAAGAAATTGTTCATGCAGTGTTCTCCGAAGGGCTCTTAGAACACCATGTCACTCCTCCAAACCCTACTCTACTGCCTGAAGCCCATTCGTTACTACTTTGGCTAAACCATTGAAGATCCTTGTAAAGGGTAACTGTTGAAAAGCAGAAAGAGATAATGTTACATAATAAAACAGTCAACCACTTAGAACAAGGTGGGGAATTAAAAAAAATAGATAAATAACTATATAGCTTATTAGATTAGTCAACTAGTTTTAGAAACAATCTATGGGCTTATAGCAGAGAAAGAACAGGGATGCTAACTGGAGAGTGCTGGAAGGCTCTAAGACAGAGTGGGAGGAAGAAATTGCCTACTTAATTTTTTTTCAGAAGCCAGTACCCCTCTGTCATCTCAGAATGCCATCAATACTATTTTAAAATAAGAATTTTCAACCTCGGAATGTATGTGGTAGTTTGTCTAGCTTTTGAAGTCACTGACAAAAGGATCTGATAATGTTCCATGTTACGACACTTCCATTATCCCACAAAATAAAGACTTTCTTGCTAAAAAAAAAATAAATTAAAAAGTTCTATGCTTCAAAGGAAAAGCTTGTCTTCACCTAACACTGAAGGTTTCATTTATACTGTGTGCAGAGTACAAATTGAGTTGCAGGAGTTAGTCTGGATCTGTCAGTGACACAATTAAAAAGCCTGACATTGGGTTACCAGGAAAGAGACTGCTGCTGTGTAACCTTGACCTGTTACCTTCAAAGGCAGAGGAAGAACTTAGAAACAACTGGTGTGCTCTGAGAGGCAAATGGTGCTGATTTTCAGTACACACCTATGGAATGAATTCCAGAAAGTTCATATCACTACAGTATTGCTTTGAGTTTCAAGGTCTGTGTTAATGTTAAACTCAGGGACTGAAGTTTGGAAGATATGAAGTAACCATTTGGCATTCCTACCAATTAACAGTAAATTAATGTGGGGTGGTAGACTTAGTCTATAAGTAATATTCCTCTCCTACCTTCCCAGGATCAGAAAAGACAGACATAGGAGTCAGACTGACAGAGAGTAACCTTTAGAGAAGAAGTGCAAGTAAGATAAATATTTTTCAAGAAGCCCTGCCCAACCTTGAACTAACTGCCTCTTTTCCCATATTTTCTACCAACCCCTTTGGAATTCAGGTATCCCCATTATTGAACACAGATTTCTCTGTTCATGATACTACCACATCACTTACTACATTGCCACTGTCTATTTCTCCCAACGGATTTTTAACTCATTGGGGTATAAGTGATGTTTCATTTAATATTTCTATCCTAAGCAGGAAGTATAGAGTCTAGGGCATATCTGGTGTTAATATTTATTGAATGAAGGTTTACAAATGCATGGCAAGAAAACAAAAAGGATTCATATATGTGAGTCTTGTTTATGTGTATGTAACACAAAGATAGGTATATTTGTGTAAAGGAGTACATTTGATTGTTGGTATCTAAGAGGAGCTCAAGGTTCCCCTTTGCTTTCCTCTCAACACACTACACAAGTGCACACACAGACACAAATACACACCACAGACAAACCTCTTTCAAAGGTGTACCAGGGTTAAAAGCAAAATTATTTTACTGGGGCTTTCATGTGATAAAAAGCACAAATACGCCCCACATGAAAACACACACATTCATGCCCAGGCAGAAATTTTGGCTCCCAAATTCTTGATTGTGTCTTTTATAGTCACCCTACCCCTGGAGATTCACCAAAAGAGATCTTAACAGAAACTAAGCCAGGTAGGTGTTGGTGTCTTGTGATTTGTATAGTTATGAGGCAAGCTAGGCAAGCACAAACAGGAAACTCCTTCCTAGGCTAGGTGCAGGCCACTGTCCTTAACAAGCTAAGCAGAGCCTTTGCTCCTTTTCTCAAAGCCCAAGTCAAAATCTCAGCTCTCCGAACCATAATCTTGAGAGGTCAGGAGAAGGTAAAACCAGCAAGAAGATGCAAATGTACCTCAGGCAGTGGACAGATCCCATCCAGTAGCAGTCTCTATGAAACCCTTATCTCACCTCACCTAATGAAAATAACAGCCTGCAAGGGTTGGGGACCATATAAAGAAATTTGCACTTAACCCTGACAGAGGACTTAGGAGATAGGGAGGAAGAAACAAAAGGGAACTTGGAAATCCTCTTAGAAATCAACAATCTAGACTGATCCTCTCATTTTGTAAAAGCCAACCATGAATCAGAACACTTAATTAGAAGTCAGAAGACCTAAATTCTCAACCTCCCTCCATCACTTACTATGAGTAGTGGGACAACCTTAAGCAAGTTACTTAGCCCCCTTGAACTTCATGTCTGCCTTTCTAACTAGAAGTAGTCCAATATTAAAATTTCCCTCACCAAAATATTATTTGGATGAACCAAGTTAATATAGGAAAATTACTTTGAAATATATGTAATGCTATCATGTTTAGGGTATTGATGCCAGAAAAAAAAGTCCAAATCAAGGCATCCTAGAGGCAATGCTTTCTTCCCTGGCTGCCAGCAATCTTTGACTTCTCTGTCACATGGCAAGGTGCATGGTGGTGTCTTCTGATCTTTCCCTTCTCTTCTAGGTCTCATTGATTTCAGCTTCTTGCTTCTGTGACTTTCTCTTTGTCTGAATTCCATTCTCTTCTCTTACAAAGGACTCCAGAATTAAGACCCATTCTGATTGAGATGGGTCACATCTTAACTAAAATATCCTCATCAAAAGGTCCTACTTATAATGGGTTCACACCCACAGGAATGGATTAAATTTAAGAACATATTTCTCTACAGTACATAAAGCTTCAAACCACCACAACATCTAAATTTTTTCAAATGAGTTTAAGTAAATAATATGAATACATTATAAAATCTATAATAAGTATTAAACATGAAAGTAAAGTTTTATTAGAAAGTCCTCTCTGAAAGAGAAAATTGGGACTTTTTTATAGTTAGGTCATGTATCACTGAATAAACCTGACCTACTGCTAGAATGAGATAATACTAGAAAGATTTGGAAAAAGAAACAAAAATCTAATTATATCTGTACTATAAAAGTTTCTTTTATAGTACAGAATTTTCAAATGCATCATTTTTTGATAACTTTTTAATCTTATCCATTTTGTTTTGTTTTGTTTTGTTTGTTCTCTGTGTTTAGGAGGCACCAGGGACCCAACCCAGGACCTCCCATGTGGAAAACAGGCACTCAATCACTTGAGCCACATCTGCTCCCCCAATTGGCAAAAAATATTCCTTATTACCATACAATTAGCTAAATCTAACTTGACTTCTCTCAGAAATAAATTTATTTATTACCTTGTAATAAATAAATATTTATTATCTTGTAATATTTATTACTCAAAGTTGTCTCATCAAGATTAAACTGATAGAGATCAGATATATTTATTTAAACACATTAATAATTTTACAAAATCAGTCAAAAAACATACATTTTCCCTTTGCTTTGTAATGTGATATATTATGAATATGCAAAATGTAGCTAAAATTAAAGTTATTTATGAAATAAGGAATATATGTTATAGTCTACTTTGGAAAATGCCTCTGTAGGTATCAAAATCTTAGGCATAACATTGGAGATTAGCTAAATAACAATGATGCATTAAAAGCAGAAATAACTCGGCATGTGTTTGGGCCGAGACGCAGCGCGGGGATCCAGGAATGCAGTGAGGGACGGGTTATCTGGCCCCCAGTGCCGTCGGGAGGCGAAAAGAGCATGCGCAGCCCGTGCCTCAACCCGGCCTGGTCCCGGCCGCCCCGGCCCCGCAGTAGCGGAATATTGAAGCAGATGTCCTTGTGAAGACCCAGAGCCATACCATTGAGATCTGAGTGGCAGCAGAGTGGCTCCACAGGCAAAGAAGGCATCATGGCTGTCAGACCCTTGTGGCAGCAGTTCTATCTGCCTGTTACTCATCAGCAGTTCATGGACATTACCCACAACTGTCCATCATGCTCACTCCGATGACTGTGACAATTATCTCATTGAATGGGACATACTGACTGAGCACAAACTCCATTAGCACAATGGCAAGTGGATTACATCGGTCCCCTCCTGCTCTTGGAAGGGGCAAAGTATGCTTTCACTGCTGCAGACACTGCAACAGAACTCTTGTAACCAGCAGGCTACTATTCACTGCCTAGAAAATGTAAGTGCCTTATATGGGATGCAAGCTGAAATTGAAAGTGACCAAAAAAGGCCATTTACCATTCGCTTTATGCAGTCTTAGAGTATAAACCAGGATATTCTTTGGATTTTTTTTGGAAAGGATTAATGGCTTTTTAAAGAAATAGATAAAAGTTGATAAGAGATCTTTACAATAATAGACTAAGTATAAATTCATCACCATGGGCTGTGGCCCCAGGTCCAGTTAAGATGCTAACAGCAGAATTGATGCAGGCATTGAAATTACAAGTTAAAGTACCAGCCACCCTACAGCCCAGAAGGGGAAGTAATAATAATTTTTTCTTGTCTATGCCTCAAACTATACAAACTTGAAAAACTGAGGTCAATTGACCATGGTACTCATGTGTGCAGCCTCACTAATTAGGAATCTTAAACCCATGAAAATAATCCGAGGTCTCCTATTCTTGCTAAAACACGATGTGCGTCTATGTAAACTCTTCTTATGCCTACACTGGTTTTTAATGTCACTAAAGGAAACTCAAAAAATGTATGGTATTAGAAACCTCCTCATAAAGCCCCCCTACCTGTTATTTTGTTACCTAGTAATGAAAGTGTTGCTTATGTACTGGTAGGCCAGCATAATCTGCGCCTGTTTGTATGAAACAACAACAAAAAAATCTGACATATGAAATTGTTACCCCAAAATTATGTAATTTCTCTGTCAAGCATTAATGTTCAATGTTGTATATATGTTACCCCTATTATTCTGTTGTCTTTTATATTGTTATTGCAAAATCTGGATGCAATGTTCCAATACCCTAACTGCTCAGGTTTTATCTCAGAAGATTGAAGAGGCATGGGGTGGAGTGTAGGGACATGAAATGTCCACATCCCCCTCCCACTAGTTATTTGTGTAGATTGCTGGAGAGGGTGGGGTAGAATTGGCCAGTAACCCATCCTGGAAGTTTCTACTATAATGCACACAGGACCCTAGGTGTAGTAATCATTATTATAAATACATTCTGCTCTTCACACTTGCATATGTGTGGCATCAGACTGTTGTGTACATGTGGCCTCTCACTGTTGCATATGTGCTGCTCCTCACTGTTACTTATTTACAAGGCTGTGTGCACCCTCAAACTGCTCTATGCATTTGTTAAACCCTCTCTCTTTGTGCTGTCTAGCCCTATATAATCTTTGCCATCCCACTGTAGAGTATGGTAACCATCCTACTGGTCATCATCAGGACTGGTCATGAGAGTAATAAATGTTGTGATTGCTGCTGAAAAAAAAAAAAAAGAAATAACTCAATTTACTTTGGACATTATGATCACACTTTTCTAATGTATCGAATGAAAGGGAAAGGCATACACTTTTAAAAATGAATCCATCCATTAGCTAGCATATGCAATTTAAAAATTTTTAATCTTTTTTATTTTGAAATAATTTCAAACACAGAATATTTGCAAAAAATACAAACATCATACAAAGATCTCCAACATATCCCACCCCCAGACACCCAGATCCACCAATTTTAACATTTTACCACATTTGCTGTATCAGTCTATCTATCCATCTATCTGTCAATCCATCTGTGTGCCTATCTATCTGTCTACTTATCTATCTCTATCTATCTATCTATCTATCTATCTATCTATCTATCATCTATCTATCTATCATGTTTTCTGAATATGTGAGAGTAGATTGTATACATCATGCTCCTTGATCACTTAATATTTCCATGTATATTTCCTAAGAACAGGATATTCACTTATGTAAACACTTGAAGGGCAGTTGTCAAGTTCAAGAAATTTACATTGATATAAAGCTTACAGTCTGTATTCCAGTTTTTAATGCTCTAATAATATCCTTTTTATGAGAGTAGTTGGAGGTTTATGGAAAAATCTTTCATAATATACAGAGTTCTCATTTACCACATATTATTAACCAATAATATCCTTTTGTGCAATTTCTCCTCCATTATTAATTCCTGTCCAGTCTTATGTATTGCATTTCATTGCTACTGTCTCTTTAGGTGCTCTTTTTTTAAATTCTGGAAGTATATATACAACATAAACTTTCCTACCTCAGCCTCTCCCAAGCATACCATTCAAGGGATTAATCACATTCACAATGCTGTGGTACCTTCACCATCATCCATTACTAGAACTTTCCCATTACCCTGAAAAGAAACCCACTACCCCAAAAAGAAATCCATTATGCATTAGCTCCTCCTGCCCTTGCCCTTGGTAACCTATATTCTACTTTCTCTCACTATAAGTTTGCATGTTCTTCAGTATTTTCTTTTTGGTTACCATGGGGCTTAAATTTAACATCCTAAATCTATAACAATCTCTTTGGTTTAATACCAACATACCTTTAGTAGCATATGCAAACTATGTTCCAATACCCTCCTGTCCCTGCACTTTTATGTAGTTCTTGTCAAAAGTTGCATATTCTTACATTATGAGGCCCAAACCATTGGTATATGATTACATTTTATGCATTTACCTTTTAGATACTCTAGGAACTAAAAAGTATTGTTGCAAACCAAAAATACAATAGTAATGGAATTTATATTTACTGATGTCATTACCTTTACCAGAGATCCTTATTTCTTCATGTGGCTTTAGTTTAATGTCTAGTGTCCTTTCCTTTCTTCCTGGTGATCTCTCTTTAGTATCTTTTGCAGGGCTGTTCTAGTGGTAACAAACACCCTCAGCTTTTGTTTATCTGAGAATGTCTTATTGCTCCCTCATTTTTAAAGACAGTTTTGCCAGACATAGAATTCTTGGTTGGCAATAGTTTAAATATTTCACCCCACTGTCTTCTTGCTTCCATTGTTTCCAATGAGAAATCAGCACTTAATTTGATTGAAGGTCCCTTATATGTTGTATGTGACACATTGTTTTTCTCTAGTAGCTTTCAGGAGTCTCTCTTCATTTCAGAATTTGATGGTTTTATTATAATATAACACAGTATAGGACTATTTGGGCTTATCCTGCTTGGAGTTCATTGAACATCTTGGTTGTGTATATTTATGTGTTTTGTTAAATTTGGAGAGTTTCAGCCATTCTGACTTTGAATATTCTCTCTTCCCCTTTCTCTCATTTTTTTCCTTTTGGAACCCCCACACTTGATGGTGTCCCACAGGTTCCTCAGTCTGTGTTCAGTTTTCATTCTTTTTTTTCTTTCTGCTCTTCAGATGGAATGATTTCAATTGTCTTATCTTCAAGATCACAGATTCTTTCTTTTATCAGCTTCAATCTGCTCTAGAATCCCTCCTTGGAATTTGGGAATTTTTAATTTCTGATAATGTGGTCTTCAACTCTATGTGGTTCCTTTCTATAATTTCTATTTCTTTATTGACATACTCTTTGTGATCCTCTATCATTTTCCTACAATCCTCTAGTTCTTTGTCCACATTTTCCTTTAGGTCTTTGAGTATATACGGGACAATTTTTAGAAGTCTTTTTCTGCTGTGTACCAGGCCTGGTCCTCTTTATTGATAGCTTCTAAAGCTATCAATTTTCTCCTTTGCATGGACCTTTGCTTCCTTTTGCTTTGTGTGTTTTGTAATCTTTTACTGAAACCTCTGAGGCATTTGTTCCTAAAACTTGTATCCAGCTAGTATTATGACTGAGATTTCTCTGAATGCCAGGAGCTAACAAAAAGAAAGAAAGAAAAAACCTTTACCAGTCTTTTCAGATTGGCCTGTGTACTACACTTTTCAGGGCTTAGCCATAGAATGAGTTTAAAAAATAGCTCAAGGCAAAACTGTATGGTCTTTTTAGTTCTTTCTGTGTACCTGAGCATGCACACAGAGCATCAGAAATTCTCCTGTTTACACAGATCAAATGTCCCCTCTTCCTTTGGAAACAGTGCTTCCTCATGGCCCTGGAAGATGGACTATATGTCCCACAGATAACAATGCTTTGCTCCTAGGCAGCTGCAATTTCCAAGGATGAATATTAAATATAGTAGAAAATAATTGTTTATTTTTACATACATGGGAAAAACATTTTATTGCTTAATACTTCTTACTGATATTTTCTTAACTTTGCATTATAAGAATCTCCTTTAATAGTAGTGCATTTTTCAAAATAGGGTAAAAGAGGCAAAGAAACAAGCAAAATTTACCCAGGCCTAAGATGTACAGTATTATTAGATATACAATCTATGATGGCAAAAACATACATTTCCAACACTGATGCAGCAATTTATGTTTCTAAATTTTACTGTGAATGGCATCATACAGGAGTACTCAAAACTGAAAAGAGCAGGAGAAATGAAAGAAGGAAGGAAGGAAGGAAGGAGGGAAGGAAGGAGGGAGGGAGGGAGGGAGGGATAATAGAAGAAGGAGAGGGAGAAAGAGAGAAAGAATTTATTAGGAAGGATTCTCTAGGGAAACAGAACCGACAAGAGATACGTAAATATTATGATATTTTTATAAGAATTGTCTCACATGACTGTGGGTATGGGCAACTTCAAATTCTGCAGGGCAGGCCATAAGCTGGGAACACTGGTGATGGTTTTTAATGAATTCCCCAGGAGAAGCTGGCTGGCTGAAGTAGAGATGGAAATTCTCTCTTCTGACTGCTGAAATCATCACTTCTCCTTTTATAGCCTTCAATCTATTCAATGATACCTCTTTCATTGTTGAAGGCAATTTCCTCAGCTGATTGTAGATGTAATAAGCCATAGATGCAATCAGCTTACTGATTATTTAAATCCATGAAATAGCATCACAGTAACAATCAGGTCAGTGCTTGCTTGATCAAACAACTGGACACCATAACCTGGCCAAACTGACACTTGACTTTAACCATCACAGAGAGAGAAAGGAGAGAGGAGAGCAGAAATGGGGAAGAAGGGACAGAAAGAAGGAAAGAGGAAAGGAGAGAAAAAAAGAAAAGAAAAGTGAAAAGGATTATTTTGAAAATCTGGGTAGAGGAGGATAAAATGTTAGATATATCATTTCATATAGCATAACCCATTCTACCTGTTAAGAGAAAGAAAAATAGAATCATATTACATATAACATCTTAATATCAGCTCATAATATTCCTGCTACAAAGCTTCAATGTACTAATCAGGATGTTCACATAAACCAAAGTTAGCATCAAGTGACAAACAGAAGTGAGAATAAATAAATCTGTGATAGATTACTCAAATAGTCTAGAAAAACAAACTTTCAATTTCATTTATATTTATAATTTGTTAGCAATCCAATTTAGACTATTTAAAATAAATTATGTGTTTCCAATGCATATTTATAATTCAAATGAAAGCAAAAGAAACTGGTAAAAGTGATACATTCTATTGTCATTATATTTCTTTCTCTTTTTTTTCCCCTCTCTATTAAGCACAATCTTATATGGCTCTTTAGTAACCAATTCTTTAACCAGGATGGTGTTTTGAGGAATTATGTATAAAGTTTCTGCATATTATTTGCTTAAAAATCAAACTAGACTATTTTATAAGTTCTAAAGTATAATTTGGCCCAAATTTATTCACAATAATGTGTACTTTTTTCCAGAAGAACTGATATTTTTGTGCTTTGCCAAATTCTCAGAAACCACAGCTATCCCAATCTCTATAAAATGAATTGTAAGAAGTTATAAAACCATCCACAATCTATTTATAAGGTCAAATGAAAATATTAGGGAAATGTTGGGAATTATGAAAAAGTAAGGAAATGAGTAAAAAGAAAAGTTGGTCATTTACTTGAACTTATTTTTCTTGCAAATAAGTCAACATAGTGGTTATGCAGACAATCCATAAGGTGAGAAAACCTCCAGATATTTTAAATTCACATTTTCTCAACCCCAAGTTTCTCTGAGAATTGTACTCAACTCCTAAGTCCTTGGGAATGCAGCCCCATAATTCCCCTAAACAGAAGTTTCCTTCCATTTTGATTTTCTCAGCCATGAACTAATCGGTCTTAATTGCTCCCAACTGTGACTCATTCTCCCAGGGGATGCTTCCTGCTGGTACCCAAGTAGTGTAGAATCATGCAACTTTGTTAAACTTCAATAAATACTTGGAAGCTTTGTAGAACCCAATTCACTACACAAGATTTCAAGCACTGTCACTCTTAAGTAAGCTTTCACTCACTTTAAAAACTGACCACCAAATGAAGACCACTCTTTCTCAAGGATATAAGATATCAGGTGATTCAAAGTTACATTTCCTACTATTAGTGATTATAATGGAATATTACTTATGTTTTTATTTGTAATATCAATATACATACACATATATTAAAATCCTTTGTGTTACATCTAAAACACTTTTCTTGTATATTTGGAATTTATATTTAAATTATTGTTATAACAACAAGCGATAATAGTTCAAGTCTATATGATGCTGTCTTGATACTTAAGGTCTTCATAAAATTAAATAACTGACTTTCCCTTACATTGTTACTATTTAATCTCAAAAACTGAAAAAAGGATTATCAAAATCTTTTAAAAATATTTTGATCCTGATTATAAGAAAAGCATTTTAAAATATTACCTGAAAAGAATATTGGGATTTAATTTTATCTAGTTTATTGATGGTGGAAACTCAACCATTTGGTTGTTATTGTTGAATCAAAATTCCATTAGTTATTTTCATACAAAGATAGAAAAAGAAGCAATAAAAACATAATTTGAAGAAATCAACTACATCTGAAAATGATTTAAGAAGGAAATGTGGGCTCTTTTTATTAAAACCGCTGGTTTTAATAAAAAGTTTCAATTAATGAATGACAATTCATAGCTATTAGTTTGATGAATAAATTTTGTAACTGGGCAAAAAAACTGAGGATAATGAAGACAAAGTAGTAGAGCTGAGAATAGGTTGCCATTGGCAGATATTGTGCAAGTTCAAAATGCCTAAAAAAGAAAGCTTGCAAAATAACATTAATAAAACTGCAAAAGTAATTGTTCTCTCACATTTGTTGTCTTAATTAGTTCACTCCCTGTTACAACAAAGGAAGGCACACAGCACTGTAAAAGGCCCTATCGAATTTTACCTTAAATAATGAGATAAAACATAAAATTTATTAAAATGTTTATACATTTTCAGGGTTTTATGAAGATTTTCTTATTCTTTTTATTTCTGAAAATAATTTTACAAATGATAATTCACCATCTTATGTCTAAACATGTGGTACTTTTACACTAATCTCTATTCTCTGAAAAACCACTGTCTAAACAGAAATGAAATTTAGAGAGATTAAATTAAGAGAAAGATTGAGTTATTCATGCCAGGCCAATGCTCCCACAAAGAACAACTAGAAAAGGCAGGCAAAATACAAAAATCATTTGTTTAAAGCATTCAATTTGTATGGATGGAACAAAAACTGGCAACTAATAAATCAGACATGGGAGAATCATGGAGAAGTAAGCTAATGATTTGCAGCCATTCTTGCCTTTAGGGCGTTTGCAAATTTGGGACAACAGAAAGAGGGCTAGAATCTAGCCTAGCCTAGGCAAAGAGCCACTGTGAAGAGAACAAAAACAGTAGAGATTTTAGTGGTTGTATGGGGCTGAAGAAACAAGATTGTAGACTCAACTGGTCTCAAACATATAGTCTGTCTCCCGAAAAAATATTTGCCTAGTTCTAATACTGCATGAAAAAGAGGCAAAAGAGCTAACAACAAAGCTATGAAAAGCAAAGCAGTTCATTCCACAGTATTGTGCTCAATGGGAAAGACTCTCCAAGTGAAGTGGCCCAGTGAATCCAATATTTTCAGTTGCAAGTCCTGGAAGGAGTGGTACATTGGTGATCCTCAGCTGTATTTTCCTTTTTTTATTTTTTTTAAATGGGAAAGGAAAGGGCAGAGAATCCATGCTTATTGCAGGCAAAGATTTGCATTAGAGACACCAGCAGAGATTTTATTGGTCACCCACGGCTGATATGAAAAAATTGAAGACTTTAGGTGCTCCAAACACATGTTGTTTTGCTCAGAAGACATCTGATGAATTCAGATGATGTCTGAAGAAAGAAGCTAAAAGTAATGTCACAGAATTTTCTTTATCTTCTTATTGTGAAGGACAGAAACACCTTTCAAAGGTAAGAAATCCAATGAACAAAACTGATTTTCAGCTGAAAACTTTGGAAATCTAAGGGCAATTGAAATGAACAAACCAGGGGGAGAATGAATTTTTACAAAAATCAATTTCAGCTTAGAAATGGAAGATTCTGCTAAACAGGGGAAATGTTGCTTGTAGCAGTTTGATATTATTTATGAATTCCAAAAATGGATATTGGATTATGTTTGTGAACTGGTCTTTTCCTCTGGGCATATTAGATTATATTGGATTCAGAAGTTTCACTTCTACTTGATTGGGCGATGTCAGTAGGACATTGACTCCCTGCCCCCTTGGTGGGCAGGGACTCACAGAGAAACTGTACCACAGAGAAGGGAGTTTTGAGTTTTGAGCTGGAGCCCAGGAAGTAAGCACACAGATGAGCAGAACAGCTTAGCCCAGAGAGAATCAAGCCCCAGGGAAAGAGACAGTGCCAGTCGCCTGATAGTCTACAGCTGGCCTTGTGTAGAAAGCAGAGCACCTGAGCCTGGAGAGAAACAAGCCCCAGGAAGAGAGGAACCCAGGAAGACTGGACCCTCACAGACATTGCCCACCATCTTGCTCCAACATGTGGCCAATGACTTTGGGTGAGAAAGTACCTCTTAGGGTACCTTGAGTTGGACTCTTTAGGGCCTTGGGATTGTAAGCATCTGCTTAAATAAATACCCTTTATAAAAGCCAACAGATTTCTGGTATTTTGCATCAGCACCCCTTTGGCTGACTAATACAATTGCTGCCTCTCATTGTAGGTAACCTCATCTGGTGCCTTTGGGCTTTTATTCAAAATATGGCATTCAATGACATATAGAATATATATTTTTAAAAATCTATACTGTAATATACAAACAGTAAACCCTAACTTAAACCATGGACTGTAGTTAACAGCACAATTATAAAAATGTGCTTGTATCAACTGTACACCAATGCAAGGTGTTAATAAGGGGGTGGTATATGGGAATCCTGTATTTTATGCATGATTTCTGTGTAAACCTGCAACTTCTCTAATTAAAAAACATCAATTGCTATATTAGTATCTGATTGCATAGATATGAAACTTCAGAAGATTATCCATTTATTGGAGTTAGCAGATAAGTACTTTAAAATAGAATGACTAATGTATTAAGGAATATAGAGAAAAAGAGGGACAAAATAGGTAAAAATATAAAGAATTTCATTTCATCAGAAAATTGAGATTCATCTAAAATAAACTATTTAAAATGTTAATTTTATAACTAGAAAAAATATAATACCTAAAATTTAGAAAGCATTGGTTGGGTATACTGGCAAATTAGACCCAGTAAAGTTGGGATTAGTAAACTGGAACACAGATCAAAAGAAAATATACTAACTGAAGTACTGGGAGTACTTGGAAAATAAAGAAAAACACATACAAAGCTAGAAGAGCATGGTGAAAAGGTCTAAAATAATGGAATAGAATAAATACCTAGAGAAACAATGGCTGAGAGTTTAAAAGAATATATATATATGCTTCAGGAAGCTCTATAAACCTGAAGCAAGATAATTACATAGACATTCATACATAGGCACATCATAATAAAAGCACTGAAATACAAAGACAAGGAGGGATATGTAAAATAGCTACAGAAAACAGACATTACTTTCAAAGGAACAAACTTAAGCATGACTACAAACTCCTCAACAGAAACCTTGGGCTCCCATCTACCATATAGGAGGTTCAGGGTTCAAGTCCCAGGACCTCATAGTGAAAGGTAAGCTGGCCCACATGGCAAGCTGACCTGTGCAGCATGCTGGCCCACACAGGAGTGCTGGCCTACGAAGGAGTGCTGACCCACATGGCAAGCTGGCCTGAGTGGAGAGCTGGTCCATGAGGAGAGCTGGTGCAGCAAGATGCGACACAGAAGAAAACAATAGGAGATGCAGCAGACCAGAGAGCTGAGATGGCGCAAGAGATTGAGCACCTCTGTCCCATTCCGGAAGGTCCCAGGATTGGTTCCCAGTGCCACCTAAAAAGAAGACAAGCAGACAGAGAAGAACATACAGAAAGCAGACAATGAGCACAAAACAACGGGGGTTGGGGATGGGGAATAAATAAATAAATAAATCTTTTTTTAAAAAAAAAAAGAAAGAAACCATGGAAACCATCTTTAACATGAAGAAAGAAAATAACTTTCATCCTCAAATTCTATAGCCAGTGAAAATAGCTCAATTTTCTCATACTCACCTCACTTGGCCCTCCCTCATTGTCTAGGTACCCAATTCAGCCAGGGCTGCTCTGTAAAATCAGTAGCTGATCTGGCAAAATTTCTACTTCTCTGGGAAGTGCCTTCAGGAATAAATGAACAGGGAGGCCCAAAATAATTTGTATATATGCATATCCCACTCCCTATATCAGATTTATATGACTGGAAAAATAATATCCCACTCTATAAAGAAGACCCAAAGGAAAGAGAAAGCTTAATTTTTTCAATACTTGCAACCTCATAGTCCAAATTGGGTTGATATTCAGGCCTTGCTAAATACCTTGATAACAGGAGAATGGTCATTGAAAATCACAGCAGGAAGCAGATGAGAAACAAAGAGAAAATCCGGGCAACTCAGTGTATGCTGGAGCAAATTTAGCAGTACCAGTAAGGAATCTTGAATGGAATCCAAACAGGCTAAATTAGAGCAAAAAGGGGTAAAGAAGACTGGTACTTCAAAATGCAAACAGCACTACTCAAAACTCTAATGAATTGAGGACAATTAGAAAAGGACTACAACAAAAGGTGTCTCCAGGAAAACCTTGCACATGGCAAGTAACACTATTTAAAATAATCAAATCACCCTATCCCAGGGGAAATCTTAAAAGCTATAAAAATCAGAGGCATGGACTAATAGAAAACCTGGAAACAAACCATACCAAAAAAAGTAAAAATTATGAGTCAAATTAAAACTTAAGACTTAAAGACTCCGTATTGTTCTTATGCCAAATAAGCCCTGAAACCCAGTGGTACTGGTCTTTTCAAGAATAACAACCAGCTTCATTCCTCCATCTATAATGTCAACACCCCTTTTCCAAAAATATACCTGAAGATTGAAGGAAATTAACAAAACAAGAGGGAGAAATTATAACCAAGGGTTAAGAATTACTAAATGATTATGATTACTGAATCATTATATAGATGCCTTTTTACTTTCTAGAATATTGTAGAATGGCCAAAAGTAAATACCTGAAATTACTGAAACTTGCTGAAGTAGAATCTAGATACCTCAGTCTCTGATATTGATTGTAAAATTTTGTAACCTTTATCTTGTGATTGTAAAAACCTTGTGACTGACCCTGTTTTGTACCACCCATCCTGTTTTACAACTTTGAAGTCTTCTGATCACTAGACACCCCTTAATATTTATTAATAAAGGAACCTGAGCCAGCCCCACCCCAATTATTTATTAGCATAAAACTGCCTTGTCCTTGGATACTATAAAACTATCAGAATTATGGCAGTTTGGGAAGACAGATTTTAGACCATCAGGCCATCTGAACTCCTTGCTATGTGCTAGCAATAAACTTTCTCTCTTTAAAAAAAAAAAAAAAAAAAAAAAAGAAAGCAAAAGGATTGTAGGAAGATAGCAAAGGAGGAAACTCCAGGAATCAGTTCCTCCACCAGAAAAAGTATTAAACAATCAGGAAATGTCTCAATCAGCTATTTCAAAACTCCAGAGGTCAGTAAAACACTATACAGCATAAAGGGAAGACTGGGAGGAAGAAAGTGGTAAATTACCGTAAATATCAGTAAATTGCTCTCTACACATGGTGGTTACCAACACCCATCCCCCACCACTGCAGGTGGGGTCTGGCTCCTAGTATAGCTTGCTGGCACCAGAGAAGGACATAAATATTCACTTTCCCAAGATTGGCCATGGGTGGGAAAGATATGGGCCAATCACTAATCACTGCTTTTCATTAGCTACCTTGGATTGCCTGGGACCTGACTCTGGGGGTAGCAGTTGTTCCAACCTGCCCTAGACAAAGGCAGTGGAGGAGACTTAAAGATGATGTGCTTTTAATGAGCTGCAGAGGACAGTTGAAGGGCTGCATTGGCTGGGCCTGAGCCAAGTCCAGAAAGTGCAGTTTGGGGAGCCATGGGAGAAATTCCTTGTTCCCTTCCTGGTACCTCCCTCATCCCAACCCCAGGGTACTCTGAAGCCTACAGATGCTTCCTGTGTAGGCCCCTGGCCTTGTTCTGGCTGGGAAAGAACGACTTGGGAAACTCCTCTCTGGCATGCATCCCCACTCCCCCAATCCCAGAACTTTCCCTCAAAAGCTGCTTGAAATAACAAAAATAGTGTAAGAAACAATTGATGAAGACAACCTGAGGCAAAGGTTTATCTGCTTTAAGTCCAGGAGGACAATTCCCAAGAGAAGAAGACTCTCTCCTGAGAAGTAGAAGTAGCTCCTATAAACTCCTATAAACAAGGAACTCCTAAAGTCACTAGCAAAAACAAGCCTAGCACAAGACACAGACCCAGAAAAGACACAGACCCAGAAAAGATAGGGAGGGCTCTGCACTTTACATTTACTTTGGGCAGACCTTCCTGCTAGGAGGTCTGACATTCAAGAAAATCTCTGTCATATCACCAGCTGGTTATAAACTCAAGAAACAGGCATCTCAGGGTATAAAAAAAAAGAGTTGACATTTTTAAATATTAAAATATACAGTGTGCAAAAAAGATTACATGACAAATAAAGAAACAGGGAATGAAGGCCCATCCAAAGGAAGATATGGGCCAATCACTAATCACTGCTTTTCATTAGCTACCTTGGATTGCCTGGAACCTGACTCTGGGGGTAAAAATCTAGAACAACAATGAAGGAGACCAGACTGTGGAAATGATAGACAAAGACTCAAAAAATCATAGTTAATATGCTCCAAGAGATGAAGGAAAATGCAGAAAAAGAAGTAACGATTTCAGGAAAACAATGAATGGAAAATATGAGAATCTCAATAAGGAGATCAAAATTTTAAAAAGGAACCAAACTGAACTACTGGAGTTGGAGACCACAATAATAGAAATGAAAAATGCCAGGAGAGTTTCAACAGCAGATTGGAGCTGGCAGAAGAATCAGCAAACCTAAAGATAATCAATTAAAATGAGTCAGGCTGAGGAGGAGAAAGGAAAAACTATATATATATAAGTGAAAATAGCTTAAGACATATCTGGGACACCATCAGGCATACCAATATATGCATAATGGGAGTCCCAGAAGGAGAAAAAAGAAAGAAAAGAGCAGAAGAAATATTCAAAGACATAATGACAGAAAACTCCTCAAATTTCACAAAAGACATAAATATGCACATCCAAGAAGCCCAGAGAATACCAAACAGAATAAACTTGAAGAAGAATCTTCCCAGGGAAATACTGATCAATCTGTTGAATGAAAAGGAAAAGGAGAGTGTTCCAAAATTGCAAAAGGAAAACAATGTGTTATGTACAAGGAAGTCCCAATTAGATTGAGTGCAAATTTCTCATCAGAAACCATGGAAGCAAGAAGGCAGTGGGTTGAAATAATTAAAGTGATGAAAGAAAACAATTGTCAACCAAGAATTTTATATCTGGTGAGACTGTCTTTCAAAAATGAAGGTAAAGGCATTCACAGGAAAAAAAAAAAAAAAAAACTCTAAGTGAGTTCATCAACACTAGATCTGACCTATAAGAAATACTAAAGGGAGTTCTTCCAACTGAAAGGAAAGGACACTAGACTATGGTTCAAAGTGTCATAAAGAAATAAAGACATCCAGTAATTTGGATAGAAGTGAAGGAAGAGATTAAGGATATTAAGACCTTAGGAGAACATACTGAAAAAATTATAAACATACATAAAAAGATAACGGATATGATGGTGATGAATGGCACAATCCAAGAAATCAAAAATACACTGGAAGCACATAACAACAGATTTGAGCAGGTAGAGAAAAGAATCAGAGATGTGGAAGACAATACATCTGAAATCACATAGTAGAAGAAATAGATAAAAATATAGAAAAAATCCAGCAGGGACTTAGGAATTTGAATGACAACACAAAACACACAGACATATGCATTATAGGCATCCCAGAGGGAGAAGATAAGGGAAAGGGGACAGAAGGAGTGTTGGAGGAAATAATGGCTGAAAACCTCCCAACCCTATTGAGGGAGATGGACATACATGTCAAGGAAGTGCAGCACACTCCAAACAGTATAAATCCTAACAGGCCTACTCCAAGACATATACTTGTCAAATTGTCCAATGCTCAAGACAAAGAGAGAATACTGAAAGCAACAAAAGAAAAGAGAACCATCACATACAACAAAGTTCAATAAGATTTCTCATCTGAAACCATGGAGGCAAGAAGGCAGTGGTATGACATAGTTAAGGTGATAAAAGAAAAAACTTCCAGCCAAGAATTATCTATCCAGCAAAGCTGGCATTCAAAAATGAGGGAGAGTTCAAAATACTCACAGATAAACAGAAATTAAGAAAGTATGTCAATAAGAAACCTGCCCTTCAAGAAATACTAAAGGGAGTTCTGAAGGTCAAAAGGAAAAAAACAGGAGAGAGAGAGTTGGAGGAGAGTGTAAGAACAACTAAAAAGACAAAAAGAGAAATAAAAACAACATATGGCATACATAAACCTAAAGAAAATATGGCTATGTAAGTAATTCCTTGACAGTAATAATATTGAATGTTAATGGATTAAACAGACAGTCAAAAGACACTGATTGGCAGAATGGATAAGGAAATATGACCCATCTATATGTTGTCTACAAGAAACCCACCGTAAACCCAGGGATGGATAGAGCTTAAAAGTGAATTGTTGGAAAACAATTTTACAAGCAAACAATAGCCAAAAAAGAGCAGAAGTAGCTATACTAATATCAGACAAAATAGATTATAAATGCAAAATTATTGCAAGAGACAAGGAAAGACATTATATATTAATAAAAGGGACAATCTATCAAGCAGAAAAAATATTTATAAACATTTATGCACCTAATCAGGGTGCCTCAAAATACATGAGGTGAATACTGGATAAACTAAGAGGAGAAATAGATGCCTCTACAATTATAGTGGGGGACTTTAATACACCATTATCACCATTAGACAGAACATCTTGACAGAGAATCAATAAAGAAACAAAGACTCTGAATAATACATTAGAGGATCTGGACCTAGACATATACAGAACATTACACCCAAATACAGCAGGATATAAATTCTTCTCGAGTGCACATGGATCATTTTCCAAGATAGACCACATACTTGGCCACAGAACAACTCTCAATCAATTCAGAAAGATTGCAATTATACAAAGTAATTTCTCTGACCTAAATGGAATGAAGCTGGAAATCAGTAAGGGGCAGTGAACCAGATTAGGCACAAAGATATGGAAGTTAAACAACACACTCTTAGACAAAGAGTGGGTCAATGAGGAAATCTCAAAAGAAATCAGTAACTACTTTGTAACGAATGAAAATGATGACACAACATATCAAAACCTATGAGTTGCAGTAAAAGCTGTACTGTGAGGGAAGTTCATAGCCATAAATGCATATATTAAAAAAAGAAGAAAAAGCTAAAATCAAAAACCTAACAGCACACCTGGAGGAATTAGGAAAAGAAAAACAAACTAATCCCAAAGGAAGTAGAAAAAAAGAAAGAACAAATATTAGAGCAGAACTAAATTAAATTGAAAATAAGAAGATACTAGAAAAAAACAAACAAACAAAAACAAAAGGTGGTTCTTTGAGAAGATTAATAAAATTGACAAACCTTTAGCTAGACAAACAAAGAGAAAAAGAGAGAAAATGCAAATACATAAAATAAGAAATGAGGAAGGGGATATCCCACTGACCCCATAGAAATAGAGTAACATAAGAGGATACTTTGAAAAATTATATGCCAATAAGATGGATAATTTAGAGGAAATGGACAAATTTCTAGAAACACATGAGTAGCCTACATTGTCAAAAGAAGAAATTGATCAACTCAGCAGACTAATCACAAGTAACAAGATAGAATTAGTCATCAAAAACCTCTCAACTAAGAAGAGCCCAGGACCAGATGACTTCACAAGGGAATTCTACCAAACATTCCAGAAAGAACTAACACCAACCCTGCTTACACTCTTCCAGAAAATAGAAGTGGAGGGAAAATTGCCTAACTCATTCTATGATGCCAACATATCCTAATATCAAAGCCAAACAAAGATGCCACAAGAAGGGAAAACTATAGATAATTCTCTCTAATGAACCTGGATGCTAAAATCTTCAACAAAATACTTGCTAATCATATTCAACAACACATTAAATGAATTATACACCATGACCACGTAGGTTTCATCCCTGGTATGCAAGGATGATTCAACATAAGAAAAGCAATCTATGTAATTCACCACATAAACAGATTGAAAGAAAAAACTACAGGATCACCTCTAGAGATGCAGAAAAAGCATTGAACAAAATACAGCACCCTTTCCTGAGGAAAACACTACAAAAGATAGGAATAGAAAGAAACTTCCTCAACATGAAAAAGTGTATATATGAAAAACCCATGCTAACATCATATTCAGTAGTGAAATCCTAAAAGCTTTCCCTCAAAGATTGAGAACAAGACAAGGATGCCCATTTTCACCACTTTCATTTAACAGTGTGTTAGAAATAATTGCTCAAGCACTGAGGCAAGAAAAAGATATTAAAGGCATCCAAATTGGAAAGGAAGAAGTAATAATTTCACTATTTGCCGACAACATGATCTTATACATAGAAAGCCCTGAGAAATCTACAACAAAGCTTCTAGAGCTTATAACTGAGTTCAGTAAAGTCGCAGGTTATAAGATCAACATGCAAAAATTAGTAGCTTTTCAGTACACCAATAATGAGCAATCTAAGGAGGAAATCAAGAAAAAAATCCCATTTACAATAGCAACTAAAAGAATCAAATACCTAGGAATAAATTTAACTGAAGATATAAATGACTTATATGCAGAAAACTACACAACCCGATTAAAGGAAATCAACGAAGACTTCAATAAAAGAAAGAATATTCCCTGTTCATGGATAGGAAGGCTAAACATCATTAAGACATCTACCCTACTCAAACTGATCTACAGATTTAACACAATCCCAATAAAAATCACCACAGCATTTTTTACTGAATTGGAAAAACTAACTATGAAATTTATTTGGAAGTGCAAGAGGCCCAGAATAGCCTAAGACATATTGAAAAAGGAAAATGAAATCAGAGGAATCACACTACCTGACTTTAAAACATACTACAAAGCTACAGTGGTCAAAACCGCATGGTATTGGCACAAGGATAGACCTACCGACCAATGGAACTGAATTGAGAGTTCTGAAATAGATCCTCGTATATACAGTCAACTGATATTCAGCAAGGCCACCAAGCCCATTCAACAGGGAAAGAATGGCCTCTCCAACAAATGGTGCTTGGAGAAATGGATATCCATATCCAAAAGAATGAGAGAGGAACACCATCTCACACCTTATATAAAAAACAACTCAAGATGGAGCAAAGATCTAAATATAAGAGCTAAGACTATAAAGACCTTGGAAGATTATGTAGGGAAGCATCTACAGGATCTTGTAGTAGGAAATGGTTTCACGAACTTCACACCCAAAGCATGAGTTATGAAAGAAAGACTAGATAAATGGACCTCCTCAAAATTCAAAACTTTTGCACCTCAAAGGAGTTTGTCAAGAAAGTGAAAAGGCAGCCCACTCAATGGGAGAAAATATTTGGTAACCATACACCTGATAGGAGCCTAATATGCAGCATATAAAAAGAAATCCTACACCTCCTAAACAAAAAGACAAACAACCCACTTAAAAAATGGGCAAGTGATTTGAATAGATCCTTCTCCAAAGAAGAAATACAAATGGCTAAAAAGCACATGAAAAGATGCTCAACATCACTGGCTTTTAGGGAAATGCAAATCAAAACTACAAAGAGACACCATCTTACACCCATTAGATTGGCGGCTATTAAAAATCCGAGGACTACAAGTGTTGGAGAGGATGTGGAGGAATGGGAACCCTCATCCACTGCTGGTGGGAATGTAGAATGCTGCAGCCATTACAGAGGACAGTTTGGCAGTTCCTCAGGAAACTATAGAACTGCCATATGATCCAGCAATCCCACTGCTGGGTATATATCCAGAAGAACTGAAAGCAAAGACGTGAACAGATATATGAACTCCAGTGTTCATAGTGGTATTATTCACTATTGCCAAAAGTTGGAATCAACCCAAATGACCTTCAACAGATTAACAGATAAAAAAATTATGGTATATACATACAGTGGAATATTACTCAGCTGTGAGAAGGAATACAGTATTAACACATGTGATAACATGGATTAATCTTGAGGACCTTATGTTGAGTGAAGCAAGCCAGGCACTGAAGGACAAATATTATATGACATCACTGATATGAATTAAGCAAATTGAGGAGACTCACGGAGCTAGAGTCTGGAAGATAGGCTTACAGGAACTAGAAAGGGAGAAGGAGGTTGTGAGTGTCAATGCTTATATGGGCAAAATCTATGATAAGATGGAAGTGTGTAGTTGTGTAGTGGAGAGGCATGACAGTCAGTGGTTCAGTGATACTACTGGGTTGGGCGGTGCTGGTTTGTCAGGGATGTAGGGTGGGGAGGGTGGGATGGACTGTCCATGGAACTGGGGTTAAGGTTGGGAAAGGGAGCAGGTGAACACTGGGGATTGGCGGGTACATGGTTGAAACTACAATGTTGGGAATGCTCTTTTGGCAAAGAAGGCAGGGGAAGGTTACTGGTTTAGGGTGTTGGATGTGGGAGGGCATTCGGGACAGGATGCACCTGGAGTAGGCTTCTAGGGAGTATATGAGTGTTCATTTTGTCATACTGTGTTTTATCAGTGGGTGGAGACCCACATAATGAGTGGGAAGATGATGGACTCTCATCCTGGGGAGGCCCACTATGTTCTCAAATAGGGGGGTGGGAGTCTCAAGAGCATGGTGGTGCCTAATAGGGGAGGACAGACCAGTGTGTCAAGCCCTCAATGTTGTTGCAAGTAACTGTGAATCTTGTCCTTCAAGGACTGAAGCCTGGTGCTTGTCAAGGGTGAGGGAAAAGTGGAATAGATGGAACAGGGGATATTTTGGGGGCAGTGGAAGTGTTCTACACAATCTTGCTCTGATGAATACAGGCCATGTTAAAATTCATCAAAATTTATAAACGTATATGGCTCAAAATGTAAACCATAATGTAAACCAGTGACCATGATTAGTAGCTATGTTTCAATATTTGTACATCGGTTGTAACAAATGTATCCACATATATAATGTTATTAATAGGAGAAGGGGGAAAGGTGGAGGATGTTGTATATATGGGAGTCCCCTGTATTCGGTATGTGACTCTTCTGTAACCTAAAACTCTTTGAAGACAAATTGAAAAAAGTAAGACACTGGGGGGAATAAACGGAAGAAAATGTCACTGTACATATACAACAACAAATCTTACAGTGATGAAAGGCAAAATGTCAAAAAAATTAAAAATATTTTTTCATTATTGTTTAATATCCCAATTTTTAAAATTTTTATCTCTTTAAAATTTTTTTTGCATTTTATTTCTCATTTTTTAAACTATCATTATTATTTCATTTACTTATTAATTGTATTTGGCTATTTTATTGGCTTCATTTTTTAAGAGGTTTTGGATCACAGAGGGTTACAACTGTGGCAGGAGAGGATCATTGGTGTGGGGTGTCAGTGATGTGGGATACATAGGAGGAAGCTTACCTGACCATACATATAAGGCATATAAATGTGTTCAAGTGTCCATGGAGCATTTTCACACTGCATGGAGATTCACACAATAATCTTAAGAATATCAAATTCCATCCTGGGGAGCTCTGCCACATTCTCTAATGGAACAGCAAGAAACCCCTGAGTACAGGGGCAATGACTAGTGAAGGAGGATGGTCCATTGATGGGTCCTTGATATTGATGACTGTGCTTATGAACCTTTACTCTTGAAATTGAAACTTAGCCTATATTATAGGGTGCCTAAGAGTTACCTCCTGAAAGCCTCCTTGTTGTTTAAATGTGGCCTCTCTCTAAGCCAAAACTCAGCATATAAAATACATTACCTTCCCCCCAGCGTGGGACATGACTCCCAGGGATGAGCCTCCCTGGCACCAAGCGATTACTACCAAGCACCAACTAGCAATGCAACCGGGAAAAGACCTTGACCAAAAGGGGAAAAGGGTAAAGAAAAATGATTTTATGTGGCTAAGAGACTTCAAAGTGAGTTGGGAGGTCATCCCAGAACTTACACTTATGCATGTCTCAGCAGAATCTCATTGAATGCCAAAGTATATACTACCCCAAATAGTAGGGTTCCTGAGGGCTCTGGAGTCATCCATTAACTATGTCAGGGCAGATAGCTCAGGAGTTAGGTGCCTTGCCAATGGGCCCTACTTTGGAATTTATGCTCCCTAGTGTGACATAGTTGGACTCAGTTGTGGTTTCCCTACACATGGCACTTCTGTCCTTCTATGTGAACCTATAGTTAAAACTAGAGTTGGTAGATATATGTCCAAGAAACTTAAATCTTTGAGCTGTCCATGTGCTAGCTGGTCCCTGAATCTCAACGGACTTGCAACACCTACTCTCCAGTTCATTAGTTTCACTGAGGACAACTAACAAGAAGATGATGTTGGACAACCACCATACCAAGGAACCGAGAGAGTCTACAACTGCAAGCAAGAGAGTCCTATCCATCAGCCCTATGTGATCAAAGCTCCCTCTCAATTAGAGGTGGAGTGGACATAACCATCCAGAATCCTCAGGATCGGGGGAAAAACTATGGACTAAAGTAGACTTACTGGTATTCTATGATAGACTTACTGTGATTCTAGCAATAAAAAAAACTATATCATTGATGTGCAGGCAGTGGCCACTGGAGGTTCTGAGGACAGCAAGAGGGAAAAACAGGTGTAATATGGGAACATTTTCAGGACTTGGGAATTTTCTTGAATGACATTGCAATAACAGATACAGGCCGTTATATATCTTTTCATAACTTACAAAATTGTGAGGAAAAGAGTATAAACTACAATGTAAACTGTAATCCATGCTTAGTGGCAATGCTCCAAAATGTGTTCATCAATTGCAACGAATGTACCACACTAATGAGGGATGTTGCTGATGTGGGAAGGTATGGGGAGCAGGGCATGTAGGAATCTCCTGTATTTTTAATGTAACATTTATGTAATCTAAGTATCTTAATTTTTTTTAAAGATTTAATTTATTTATTTTTACTTTTTTATCCATTTTTACCCCACCCCCGTTTTTGCTGTTTTTGTGTCCATTTGCTGGGAATTTTCTGTGTCTGTTTCTTGCCCTCTCTTCTCATCCTTCTCCTCCTGTCTTCACTGGGATTCAATCCTAGGAAACTCCAATGTGGGAGAGAGGTGTCCTACCACCTGCACCACCTTAGTTCCTGGTTTTTTTTGGTGCATCTTATCTTGGCTCCCTTGTGTCACTCTCCTGTTACATCATCATCTTGCTGCGTGGCTTGGCAGGGCCTAGCGACATACCCACACATGGGACCTGGGGGGCTCACCCACTCACGGGGCCTGACAGCATACCTGAACACGGGGCCTGGAGGCTCATCTACTCACAGGGCCCAGTGGCGCAACCATGCATGGGGTCTGGCAGTGCACCCACTCACAAGGCCTGCGTGCCTTCTATATTTTTCTTTATTTTTATCGGGAGGTCCCGGGGATCAAACCCATGTCCCTTCATATGGGAGATGGATGCCCAACCATTTGAGCCACATCCACCCCCCCAAGTATCTTTAAAAAAATAAAAAATTTTAAAAAAGAAAACTAATTCAGAAAAAAATATATATATATATTTTAAAAAGGGAATATATGAAATCCCACAGCTAACTTCATACTCAATGGTAATATACTGAAATCCTTCCCTCTAAGATCAAGAACAAGACAAGGATGCCCACTGTCACTCTATTATTCAACATTGTACTGTAGTTTTAGTCAGAGCAATTAGGCAAGAAAAAGAAATAAAAAGTATTTAAATCTGAAAGGAAGAAGTAAAACCGTCCCTATTTGCAGATGACATGTGCCTACATAGAGAAAATCCTGAAAAAGCCACAGCAAAGCTACTAGTATAAAAATGAATTCAGCAAAGTGGTGGGTTACAAGATCAACATACAAAAATTAATAGTGTTTCTATAAACTAGTAATGAACAATCTGAAGAGGAAATCAAGGGAAAAAATCCATTTACAATAGCAACAAAAAGAATCAATTATCTAGGCATAAATTTAATGATGGATGTAAAGGACATGTATACAGAAAGCTACAAAACACTGCTAAAAGAAATCAAAGAAGACCTAAATAACTGGAATGACATTCTGTATGCATGGATTGGAAAACTACATAGTTAAGATGTTAAAGCTAATTATAGACTCAGTGAAATCCCAGTCAAAATTCAAATAAACTTCTTTGCAGAAATGGAAAATCCAGTCAGAAAATTTATATGGAATGGTAAGGAGCCCAGAATAGCTTAAATCATCTTGAAGGAGAACAGTAAAATTGGAGAATTTACACATCCCCATTTTAAAACTTATTACAAAGCTACAGTAATCAAAACTGCATGATACTGGCTCAAGGACAGGCATGTAGACCAATGAAATTAAATGGAGAGGTCAGAAGTAAACCCTCACATCTATGGTTTCACAAGGATGCCAAGTTCACTCTACAGGAAAAGATAGTCTTCAACAAATGATGATAAGAAAACTAGATATCCATATATTTCTCAAATCTTATATAAAATTTAACCAAAATGGATCAAAGATATAAATATAAGAACCAAAACGATAAAACTCCTAGAATAAAACATAGTGAAGCATCTCAAGTCCTTATATTAGGCATGGTTTCTTAGACTTTGTATCAAAAGCACAAGCAACAAAAGAAAAAAAATAGATAAATTGCACTTGATCAAAAGTAAAAGCTTTTGTATACCAAAGGACTTCATCATGAAAGTAAAAATATTGTCTACAGAATGGGAGAAATATTTGGAAATCACCTATCCAATAAGGGTTTAATATCCAAAATATATAAAGAAATCCTACCGCTCAACAACAAAAAGACAAACATCCCAATTAAAAAATGGTCAAAAGCCTTGAATAGAGATTTCTCAAAAAAAGACATACAAATGACCAAACAGCATATGAAAAGATACTCAACATAATTAGCCATTAGGGAAATGCAAATCAATACCACCATGAGATACCATTTCACATCCACTAGAATGTCTACTATTTTTAAAAATGGGAAAAAAAAAGTGTTAGGATATGCAGAAATGGGAACCCTTGTGCTTTGATGGTGAGAATGTAAAATGGTGCAGCTGCTGTAGAAAACAATCTGGCAGTTCCTTAAAAAGTTACATATAGAATTACCATATGACCCAGCAATCCCACTTCTAGGCATATACCCAAACAAATTGAAAGCAGGGACTCAAATTGATAGTTGCACACTGATGTTCATAGCAGCATTATTCATAATTGACAAAAGATGGAAGCAATACAAATATCCTTCAACAGATGAATATATAAACAGAATTTGGCATATACATATATTTGAATGTTATTGAGCTGTAACAAAGAATGAAGTTCTGATATATGCAACAACTATGTGAACCTTTTAGCCATCAAGTTGCATGAAACAAGCAGGACACAAAAGGGCAAGTACTCTACAATTTCACTGATATGAAATAATTGGAATAAGAAAACTCTAAGAGTCAGAAACTAGACTAAAAGTTACCAAGGGCAGAAGTCAGGATTGGGATTGGGAAGTTAATGCTTAACTGGTACAGAGTTTCTTGTTGGGGGTGATAGAAAAGTTTTGTTCATGGTTAGGTGATGATACAACATTGTAAATGTAATTAACACCACTGAATTTTATATTTGAATGTGGTTAAAAAGGGAAATTTTAAGTTGTATATATGTTACTATAACAAAAAAGTTTTTAAACCATAGAACTATACAACATAAACAGTGAACCCTATGCAAACTATGGACTATGTTAATTGTATAATTATAATATTGTTTCATCAATTGTAACAAAGGTACCACACTAAAGCAAAATGATAATAGGTAAAACTGTGACTGTGGGGGAGGGGGGTATGAGAACTCTGTGATTTCTGCTGGATTTTTCTGTAAACCTACTGCTTCTCTAACTCAAAAAAATTCAATTTCTGATTTAGGAGAGGGAAGAAGAAAAGGTAGCCATTTATAGCTTTTCCTGAGTAGAACCAGCATCCTGGACAACAGCATGAGGCTTAGAAATACTAGACTTCTAATTTGTGGGCAGGAAGAGGAGGGAACCAAGGAAAAGCATCTAATGATAAAATGCATCCAAACTGAAATAGGAATGATATTCTCTGCCATACCTCTCTCCTCTTCTACATGCAAAAATGTCGCTGTCTGCAAAGTGTGTGTTTTTGTATTAATTAAGCTCCCACAGTTTGGGAGGCATATTTCTAGCCTCAATTGAGGAAATAAAACAATCACTCTGGTGAAAAGAAAGAGAGAGAGGCAGAGAGAAAGAAAGAAAAGAAAAGAAAGAAAGAAAGAAAAGAAAGAAAGAAGGAAAGAAAGAAAGAAAGAAAGGAAAGAAAGAAAGAAAGAAAGAAAGAAAGAAAGAAAGAAAGAAAGAA
>JAKSZT010054334.1:14242361-14311513 GCA_026826555.1 Tolypeutes matacus | reverse complement strand
AAGAAAGAAAGAAAGAAAGAAAGAAAGAAAGAAAGAAAGAAAGAAAAAGAAAGAAAGAAAAAAAGAGAGAGCCGGAGGGAGGAAGGGAGGGAGGGAGGGAGGGAGAAAACAGTGAGAGTTCAGAGTAGGTGGGGAAAAAAATCAAACATTTGATGATTTGATCAAAGTAACCCAAGCTGTTGTCCTTTCATTGATATTATTAAGAGATTCTAGCCTAAGGGTTTTCAATCTTCACTTGTATCAGAATCACTTGAGCTGATTCTGGGTCTAGGCCCCACCCCAGAGCTTCTGTTTCAGTGGCTTTAATTGCCACTTGAATAGCTGCATTTTTTAAAGCATCCCTTTGTGATTTAAAAATGTAAACAAAGTTAATAATCATCACTGTTTTAACCTATTTGAAGGATACATAAGTCAATTATTTCAAAATGATTTTTTATAATTACCAACTGTCCAAATCCCCAGCTTTTCCCAGTGTCATAGCATTCAACCAGATTGGTACATGTACGCTGATACTCAGAACCTGTAGGAATATCACATTATAAAATATTTAGCAAAGTAAGAGAGTAACATTTTTGCAAGCTCTGTTTTCAAGTAGCCAAAGAGGATTACAAAACAACTAAAGGCAAAAGATTAGTGGTTGACATAAAAAAAGAGTCTTCTGTATGTGTGGAAATTATTATTTATACAAAAAGTACTAGTTTCCGTTATATGAAACATTTAATCTTCAGTCTCTATGGAAGAGACTGAACAATGGCAAAAGCTCCTATGTCGTGCATTCAGCTTTTAAAAGATAAAATGCATTTTTAAACTTAAATGAGAAATAATATTTAAGCTGTGTTTACAAAATGATTTCTAAAACACTCATAGAAGAAATATTAACTGAACACCTGCTAAAGTCCAGGTGTAATGTCTAGGTACATGGAACACAAAGGGTACAAGACACTGACACCATTTTAATTTAAAGGTGGGGGGGGCGTGGGGAAGGGAGGAAGGAAGGTAGGAAGGCAGGGGGAGGAAATAAAATAAGGTCAATCAGTTGGAGAAAATGAAGCCAATAAAAACAGTGAAGCAATTTGAAACTTACTACTTACCAACCTTACTACCCGACTGAAGTCATATCAGAAAATCCATTTGTATTTAGTTTTTGTTTTGTGGTACAGAAATTGTTGTGTTTGCAACTATAGAACATCTTTAATGCCCTTACACTTAAATATAGCCAACAAAACAGAGGGTATAAAATAGGTAATATAATCTTAATCAGCTTTAGTAAGAAAAAAATGTTAACAGTAAGGATTGAGCTATGTTTCTGTTCAAAAGGACAAAACTAATTAGAACTCTTACCCAGATTTGGAAGTTATTCATGCAACTGAAGGGGGAAATGGGTCAGCCCCTGCCACAACTGGACAGATTATAGAACAAATGGGCCTCAGGCAACACAGCAGAGGGAGCCTACAAGCATCATGCCCAGGAGAATGTGCAGAGGTAAGAGGTTAGCAGAAGCATAAATGCAGAAGCATTTATGACCAGAAATGAAGACTTCCTTTGTTATAAAACACAGGCTTTGATTTCCTGTTTCCATAACCTGTGACTGGTGAATTATTTTTACATTTATCTTAATGAGGTACACCCTGCTCTGAGATGCATGAGCCATTTTCCTGCCCATGACACAAACAAAATATCCTTCTCCCCAGTTCCTTTTCTTCACTGACCTTGGGGAAGCAGAACAAGAGTGTAGTCGTGGTTACACATTAACTTATGTGTCTAAGGTTGTGTGGGGAGAAGGAGTAGTCAGGCTTTATTAAATCTGAGGTATTTTCCACCATGAGACCTGGTTCAGTGTTGTTTAGTGACTTTTATATGTACCCTGAAAAGTTGTAAACACATATGACCAAAAAAGTGAGCATTTCCTAAATAGTGGGGTAAAAGTTCTCCAAAATAAGTATAAATACGTACATGGCCTTGAACAACAATGCATCACAAATCAATTCTGACAAAAACCTACTTCTGTGGGTGAATAAAATTAATGGAACATGATTCATTATGGGCATCAAATATCCAAATTAATAAAGAGCATAGCCAAGTAGACACAATTATTGTATTCTTCGGTTATTACCTGCACGCTGCAGTGGACAGAGGAATTTGGAATGTGTCCTTTACTGCTGCTGTGCTGCTTCGGGCACTGGCTTGGGAATTAAGAATTCATGCCTCTACATAATGATATATGATTAGCACTGTGAAAGTAATTGAACTCTTCATTTTAGACAATCCCTTGCAGTGTCAGCAAGAAGCTGGAACAAACTGTGTCACTTAAGAGAGTTATGCTGGGAGAAAAACCTCTGATCCCTGCACAATTAACTTCCTAATAATTTTTAGGTTCTCAAGATTAAATGAAAGAATTGATATAATAGACCATGTAAATGTGCATCAGAGAAATAAAGCAATGCAAAGGCACTAAATAGGGTGGGAAATTTAAGGACATTAACAATTGCTCTCAAATATAATAAGAGACAGGTGTCAAGCTATTAAAAGGATGATTGTTGTAACTGGAGCAGCTGAGGCTGGTAAAAGCCCAGCTGTTGCATAGCTTAGCTATGTAGTAACAGAGAACACTTGTTTTGCTGTACACTCTTCTAAACTAAATTATGTCACAACTAGCTCATAAAGTACCCCCAAAAGTGAGGTAATAATGATAAATAACACCTCTTTTACATAATAAAATACTACAACTCAAATTATTTACTATAACTTTCAAAATTTCAGCAAACTGGATTTATTGAATTTATGAAGCTTTTTGATTTTCTCTATTAAATGTACAAAGTACATCAATAATCATTTTTAAGACAACAATAATACAATTTCGTGCTATTGCATTAAATTCAAAGTGATCAAATTTTGAAAGTGATATATTCTCCTTGAAATTCACAAGTTCCAAACATGCCCTTTATTCTGGGAGTTTAGCTTCATCAAAATGCTATTTGGTACAGAGTAATAAGAGTATTAGTTCTACTTCAAGTAGTTCTATAAAATTTCATGAGTGATCCTTCTGGATAAGGATGGGGACCATGTTTGCTCAGTTTTGGACTCATGTTGACCTTTTAGGAAAAGAGGAAAGGAGGGAAAATTGTTTCACAATTATTCTCATGTGAATTTTTTTTTGTTACAGGGCAATCTAATATTCTAGTGTACAATATAGAAAAAGAATAAAAATGGGGAAAATATATCAAAATAGAGAATTGATTATATTTATGTCTGCCTATGGTATTATTTTTTAAAAAGAGTCTATGAGTTAAAATAAATTTCAGACACTCTTTACAACTTCCTTTGAAGAGTGTAGTTCCTTGGCGGCAGGGAACTGGAGTTATTCAGTGAGTTTTCTGTTAGTAATATATTTTTTGATAAATCATAAAATTCCTCTTTCAAATCTCAGCAGTCAAAGCCATCTCATGTGAGTTCCATCACATGGGCATGTGGATGCTTTACCAAACAGGCGAATTGGAAATCAAAATATCCACATATTTGACATGATAAATTTCTTTGAAAATTGATCACAAACACCATTCTTATCAAATTTTCAAATTCCACTACACCCAAGATGTGTTTAATATACATGTAATGGCTGGCCCATGCTTGCAATATTAAATTAGCCAGACATAAGATACTAGTCATTAATTGTTAGTGATCAGAAGGGGTTTTATTTCTACTTGGATATAGTTAAATAAAATGTTTGTCTTTTATTATCAACATTAATTTGATGCTCCAGAATTCAAAGCTTAGAATTTGATTATTTTGGTTTTGTTCCACTTTGTTTTTTTGGTTATCTGGTTTTTGCTGGAGTATGTTTGTTATGCAATTAAGTTTCCACTTGTGTTTAATAACTCCTGGCTTGAGAAACTGGATGAAAGTTGATGCACTTACTGAGATGTAGAAGACAACAAGAAGGAGGGAAAATCAAGTTTGGGGTGGATATATGAATCAGCAGTCCACTTAGATAAGTACATGTGGAGATGTCCATTAGGTAACCAAGTGGACAAGTCTGTATGTGTTAATTACAAGACCAGAAAAGATAGCTATATAATTTGGAAATCATCAGTACCTATATAATATCTAAAGGACTGGAAATGTGTGAGATCATCCAGAAAGAGAAGTGACAAATACCTCCAGCAGCTAGAAATGTCAAGACTATTGCTGTAAGGTGTTGTTTCTGCCCTAGTCAGAACCTCCTAATATCCTTTCAAACAGGACCAACAACATGGAATCGGGTCTAGTCTTCAAGGATCTTCCAGTAGAAACAAGAGATTCATTGCTAACTGACTAGGGGACATATGTGAATGAAAAATAATAGCAGGTTAATAATTTGAAGTTTCTATCTTCGTGCTGACAACATACCTTTTGATTAAGAAACATGCCAGCTGTTTTAGTTTGCTAAAGGCTGCCAATGCAATATACCAGAGATGGGTTGCCTTTTATAATGTAAATGGGCCAGAGTAGCACATCCAAATGAGAAATGTGTTGTCTCCAAAATCCAAAGAGACCAACTAAGCGTTGTGCCTCTTTTTTGGCCATAGGAGGGGCCAGATTCAACAGCTTATCCTTCACTTTAGAAGGGATATCTCGACATGCCCTACACCACTGGACATCTAGAAATTTCACTGAGGTGGAAGAACCCTGTATTTTTGTTGGATTTATCTTCCATACTCTCTGATGCAAATGCCTTACCAATAAGTATAGAGTCTTTGCTACTTGTTGCTCACTAGGTCCTATTAACATGATATCATCATTATAATGAACCAGTGTGATGTCTTGTGGGAAGGAGAGATGATCAAGGTCCCTGTGGACAATATTATGACATAGGGCTGGAGTTGACATACCCCTGGGGCAGGACAGTAAAGGTATACTGCTGTCCTTGCCAGTTGAAAGCAAACTGTTTCTGGTGGTCCTTACTAATGGCAATTGAAATAAAAGTGTTTGCCAGATCAACAGCTGCATACCAGGTATCAGGGAATGTGTTGATTTGCTCAAGCAATGATACAACATCTGGGACAGCAGCTGCAATTGGAGTCACCACTTGGTTAAGTTTAAGATAATCTATTGTCATCCTCCAAGATCCATCTGTTTTCTGCACAGGCCAAATAGGAGAATTGAATGTGGATGTGGTGGGAATCACCACCCCTGCATCCTTCAAATCCTTGATGGTGGCACTAACCTCAAAAATTTCTATAGGAATCAGATATTGCTTTGGATTTACTATTTTGCTAAGCAGAGGCAGTTCTAATGGCTTCCACTTGGCCTTTTCTACCATAACAGCTCTCACTCCACAAGTCAGGGATCCAATGTGGGGATTCTGCCAGGTATTGAGTATGCCAATTCCAATTATGCATTCTGGAATCAGGGAAATAACCACAGAATGTGCCCGGGTACCCACTGTACCCACTGTGAGACAGACCTGAGCTAAAACTCCATCAATCACCTGACTTTTCTAAGCTCTTACTCTGGTGGACCACAGTGATGTTTTGGGACTCCTGGAATTAATGTCACTTCTGAGCCAGTGTCTAACAATCTCCAAAATGTCTGATCATTTCCTTTTCCCCAATGTGCAGTTACTCTGGTGAAAGATCATATGTCTCTTTAGGGAAAGGTGGGAGGAAGAGTAACAGTATGAATTTGTGGCAGTTTAATAGGATCCTTCCCCAAAGGGACCTGACCTTCTCCTCATTCAAGGGTCTCTGGGTCTGTAAAGTATCTCAAGTCTGAGAATTGATTAAGGGGCCATGATTCTCTGCATCTGTAATTTGAGTTAGGGTTTTGTCACTTGACCTAGAACTCTTCTGCTTACAGAGTTCCAGAAGAAATTTAGTAGACTACCCATGTATTTCACTTCTAGGTACCCCATGATCTATTAGCCAATGCCATAACTCTATGTGACTCAGAATATTTTGAGTGAGGCTTTGAATCTGTCTTTCATTGTGATAGCCACACCCACCTTGTCTTTGGTGATTTTCTGCCAATATTTTACCTTTACCCGCCCCAGAGCTGATCATCCCCATAATGTATGAGGATTCTAATTCCATTACAGCCATCCCTACAGTAATATCTGCCATGCCCTGTGATTAAATTCAATGGAAAATTGCAGAAACCAATCCAAGCAGGACTAACAATTGTCCAGAATCTTAAGGAATGAAAGTTTGGGTTACTCCACCAGGCAAAGAACCACAGCCAGCTGAAGTGACTGCTGAGGGTAAAGGGAACATGGAATGGGTAGTAGAAGAAGATAGTGATAAATATGAACTTTGTCCATGTGACCAGTTATGGAAACGAGGATTGTAATAGTCATGAGTCTTTCTTCTTTGTTTTGTATGAGTATGATTATATATGTACGCAAAATGAATTTCTTTGTTTTCTTCCCCAACCTTTTCCCTTATCATATGACAAGCTGTATTAGTTTCATGTCATAATATTTAAGGATGTCAAGTTTAAGAGTGAATATTACCCGACTCGTACTCTATTCTGTATGGAATTAATGCGTTTTCGGGTGTACGCAAGAAAGATGAACATTGCTAGGGAGAAATGCATGTCTGTTATTTTTTTTTACTTAAAGACTAAGTATGGTTTAAGGTAATGTGTATGACATTACAAGGGGTGGATTGTGATGGTTAGGCTAATGTGTCAACTCGGCCAGTTAATTGTGCCCAGTTAGTTTGGTCAAGCAAGCACTGGGCTAATTGTAATACAAGGACATTTATGTACTTTAGTCATCAGTGAGCTTACTGCATGGATAGCTGATTACTCTACATCAACCAGGAAGATTGCCATCAGCAATGGGTGAAGCTTTATCCAATCAGTTGAATGTCTTAAAAGGGGAAGTGATTTCAGCATTCAGAGAGAATTTCCCAACTTGTCTTTGGACAGCCAACATCTCCCAGAAACTCATCAAGTACCTTCATTGGACTTTCATTGGAGCCCCTGGTTTGCAGCCTGCCTGCAGAACCTGGACTTATGCATCCCCACAGTTACATGAGAGACTCTTATAAAATCTCACACTGTTTACAGATATCTCCTGTTGATTCTGCTTCCCCAGAGAACCCTGACTAATACAGTATCTAAAGTTTATTCTGGCTTAGGTAATTTTCCTGAAGAATTTCTTTTTCAATAAGATTGGAAGATTATGGTGACAATGAAAACATCAATGGTGGTATTAAAGCCTTCAATGGTAGACTTTCAAGTGATTGCCTTCAGGAGAGATTAAGCAGAGTAGAGAAGGGAGAAGGAGCTAATGATACTGTGGGTAACAATAACGTTTTCAATGAAAAACACATTTTGGAAGCACAGAACATAGATTTGGCTAGAATATAGATGTGGCTCAATGGTTATAAAGTCATAGCAACCTAACTCAACTAAATTCTGTAAAAAGGTAAAACTGGGGTGTCAAGCTTTTTCCCAACAAAATTGATTATTTTTTAAAATAAATGAAAATTATGTTTCCTGGAGGATAATAATGATAATGATGCTTAAAGCTTGTTTTATATTTATGTATGTGTGTTTTGTATTTATGTATTTATTTTTCTCATTCTGAAAAAGGAATTGAGATTACTTTTTAAATTGCCTTCAGGATTCTTTCTCTTAGGAAGAACAAAAAACCATACACACTAAAAAGTGCTAGATTTAAAAGTAGAGCAGAGGCCCATTATTTGAAACAGTTCAAGGCAACACAGACAAGCCATTTGTTGGGGTAAAATTTAACCAACCTTTCAAGGTTGAAAGAGCTCTTCAATCAAAATATTGCTCTCTCAGTAGAGGAAGATGTTCTGCATTGAAGTGATTTAATAGTAAAACCGATCGAAATGGCTCTCACTGGGGAAACATCAGCTAAAACAAAACAACAAAAACCCACTACAATTTTGGTTAAGTAGACTTACTGAGCTGCATTTCTCTACTTCAAAGGATATGACAAATGAGAAGGTTTTTTTTTTTTTTAAGTAAAACAGATCAGATGGATAAAATTTATAATTTTTTGAAAGAATAATGTCATTCCCCACTCCTATTTTATAAAATTTACTCATTTGGCACATAGTCCTCTCATCAGAATTTAGACTTCTCTTACATAAGATGCAAATAAAAATCCTCCATTTTTGACAAAAAAAGCGTATTGCAATTTGCAGTAAAGAATTTATTATCAAAGTCACTGACCTGCCTACAGTGTTGAATTCCTTAATTAGTGTTCTACTGCAATAAAATGGGTTATAGTGAATATGGATTAACTTGTGTGTCCTTGGAAATGGGGAAAAAATCTCTGACAGTTGAGAATATGATTGTTCATCCTAGTGAAGTGTCTTTCAGAGGCTCTATTTTGTTTTCTAAGCCCCTCGCTATTTTACCACAATCACAGAGAGTGTATGGGGGCTATCAGGCAGGACACATAAAAATCAGTGGTGAGACTAGTGTATCTTCTTAATTTCAAAATGAAAAACAACAAAAATTATTACTTTGCTTCTACTGATTCAGGCTGGCAGCAAATCTTATTGGTGTACAAATCCCTTGCAAAAGAAATGTTAATAGAAACCATAATTCTGATAACCTTTTCAAATTGTGGGAAGCCAGTCAAAGGCCACACAACAAATCCAGCCCCATTATTAATTTCACACTTGATTAGAACTACACAGTTAAGCATTCACTGAATGAATTCAAAGCACAGCAGACAAGTGCAAAGAGTCAGTGATTACAAAAAAGAATGTTGATTTTTTTAATGCTGAAAATTACGGAATTTATGATTTACTTAATTCTTCATTTTGATAACATAGATCTCTCCCAATTGTTAAATTTCCTCTAATAATTTTGAAATCCTTAATAAGACCTTGTGAAGCACATGCACATATATATGAGGAGCTCACCATTAGAAAAATGGCCTACTTTGTGAATAAGTAAACAATACAGGGAAACAGATGTGGCTCAAGTGATTAGGTTCCCATCTACCATATAGGAGGTCCAGGGTTCAATTCCCAGGGCCTCCTGGTGAAAGGCAAGCTGACCCCACATGGAGAGCTGATCCAAGCAGAGAGCTGGCCCACTGGCCTGAATGGAGAGCTGGCCCACATGGAGTGCTGGCCCACGTGGACTGCTGGACCATGCAGGAATGCTGGGCTACACAGAGAGCTGGTACAGCAAGATGACACAACAAAAAGAGACATAGAGAAGAGACAATAAGAGACAGAACAGACCAGGGAGCTGAGGTGGCACAACACATTGAGCACCTATCTCCCACTCTGGAAGGTCCCAGGATCGGCTCCTGGTGCCGCCTAAAGAAAAGACAAGCAGACACAGAAGAACACACAGATAGCAGAAAGCAAGAGCAAAATGGGGGTGGAGGGGAGATAAATAAATAAATAAATAAATATTTTAAAAAACAAAAATAAGTAACATTACATCCACTGATTGAACTATTAAATAAATAGATGATACCAGTCTAGAGTTGCACTGGCTCAGGAAAATGTATAGTGAAAGGAAGAAATTACCCAGAAAGAAAATTTGTTTGCTCTTTAAAGGTAAACTAAGATGTTTTCAAAGTAATTTTAATATGAGTTCCAGTTGACTTTTAGCTGTTTTCAACTGATAAAAGAAAAACTTTTAACAACATGAAGTTTAGGATCTCACAGCTTTATTGAATAATTCATGAATCCAGGAGCATCTCATCGAAGAAATAGAGGGGAACTCCACCGAGGTGATGAAAAGGGGAAGCTAATACAGGGTGAACATGGAATCAAGTGAGGAAATGCTCTGATTTACTGACATTAAATTCCCATTTTACATGGGGGTGGATTACAAACCGGGAAGCAGATATACATTGATTAGTATGGTAGGCTTGTCTGTTCTGATAAACTCTCTACTGGACTGAAACCAGTTTTATCACTAGGTGGTGCTTAGTTGCAACTCTGTAGGGTGGTATGTTCTGTTTTCTTGGAAAACCCCTGCTGGTCAATTGCTTTTGTCTTTCTGAGGAATAACACAAAATTCCTTCTGAGAAAAGGGGTCTTCCCCCAGCAACACTCAATGCAGGTGGCCATTTTACTATATTTAACACAACATAAAACATAATTTATACACAGACACACTGTAGCGGTTCGATATTATTGATGAATTCCAAAAAGAAATATTGGATTATGTTTGTAAAGTGGTCTTTTCCTCTGGGTGTATTAAAGTGTATGGGATTCAGAGGTTTTACTTTTACTTAATTAAATAATGATTAAGGCTTTGATTGGGCCACATCAGGACATTGAGTCCCCGCCCCCTTGGAAAACTGCAGAGAAGGGACGTTGGAGTTTTAATGCTGGAGCCGGGGAAGTAAATACACAGAGGAGCAGAGCAGCTGTGCCTGGAGAAAATTGAGGCCTGGGGAGAGAGACAGAGCTGGTCGTCTGCTAGTCTACAGCTGGCCTTGTGGAGACAGCAGGGTAGCTGAGCCTGGAAAGAAACAAGCCCCAGGAAGAGAGGAACCCAGGGAGCCTGAACTCTTGGCAGACGTCGGCAACCATCTTGCTCCAACACATGGCAACAGACTTTGGTGAGGGAAGTAACTTATGCTTTATGGCCTGGTAACTGTAAGATTCTACCTCAAATAAATACCCTTTATAAAAGCCAACAGATTTCTGGTATTTTGATCAGAACCCCTTTAGCTGACTAATACACACACACACAGCCACATTCATACATTTATATTTTTGTTTATGCATTTTTCTTAAGCCCTGAATCTTTTTCAGGCTTGTCAGCAAGATTCTATGGTGGCATGAATTTTCTAGTCATAAGACATTAGTCATGGATGGACTTATGGCCATTGAGCATTTCACTTTCTTTGCACAAGGAAAAATAAAATGTAGATAAGATTAATGATGAAGTTCTTCTTCCCTGAGCTGGTATTTCAGCTCATATATGGGATGAGGGGATGTTGTTAAAACCGATGTTAACAACAAAATGGAATTATTTTAAAGAGAAAATATTGGGTTTTTTTGTTTATCTTCCACAAAGTTAAGATATACTTGTGCATTTTTAAATCTAATTTTGAGCTAAACCATTTACAAAGGTATAGCTGGAATCATGATAATGCAGACGCAACCATTGATTTGCTGAAAACATCCATGCTGTGAAGTCAAAAAAGTTTAGACTTAAACTCAATTTTCTACTTCATTTTATGTGTGTAGGTAGACATGGTCTATGGACATGTAAATTGTCCCCTTGATAAAAACACATGTTTGTTGGAAAATATCTTTAAAGTGAGGCAATAAATGAGGCAACTTATATAGCAAGGAAAGATAGCCACAAATAAATCTATAACTGCTTGAGTCCCATAAAAAGTAACAAAATTCAGTGCACTGGTAGAGTTTCTGAAAATACTTTTTAAAAACAGATTTACTAGTGGAACTAACTTCTAGTTCCCTCAAATTGTGAAAACTTGCCTAGCCCATACCAAGTCTACCAAGGGGAAAAAAAGTTTTTTTTGAGGTACTGGGGCTGGGGATTGAACCTAGGACCTTGTATGTGGGAAACTAGCACTCAACCATTGAGCCACATCAGCAACCAGAAAATTATTTTTAAGGTTTATGGATGTATTTTGAACTGTTACAGTTGCCCTTTGATTTCTGATTTGTGTAATGAATATCCTAGTTATATTTGGGGTAGAGGCACTCAAAAGCAAAGGACAGATTATTTACAAGTCATTTTCCATCAAAATACAGATAAATATGAAGGTGGGATTGAAAAATCTCTCATTATATACTGTGCTCTTTCTTGTTTCTCCTCCCTTGCCCTCCCCAGATTGCCCTTTGGCTTGATCATGTGTCATATCCCATCCCACAGGCACATTATGCATTTACTAACGTAGTAATTTTTGCTGCTGCAACCACATCTTTGATCTATGTGCACACTATATTTATATTCCATATATTTTCATGAGAAATCAATGATGCCATTTTTTCCCAAAGGGATCTAGGAGGCTGAGAGTTTAAGGAAGGGAATAGTTCAATCAGCAGTTTACGATTAGAGAAGTTTCAAAATTTACAGTCTCTCCATTTTCTCACTTTATGGCATAGTTTACTTATTATTTATTTATTATTTTATTAGAGAAGTTTTAAGTTTCCAGAAAAAAATCATTCAGAAAATATAGAGTTCCCATATACCCCACATACACACACACACACACACACACACACAGTTTTCCCTATTAATGCCTTGTATTAGTGTGGTACCTTTGTTATGACTGATGAAGCAATATTATTATAATTATATTATTAACTAGTAGTCTATAGTTTGCATTAGGGCTCACTGCTTAGGTTATATAGTCCTATGACTTTTTCTTACATTTTTATTCTAGTAACATATATACAACCTAAAATTTCCGCTTTAAACCACATTCAAATATATAATTCAGTGGTGTTCATTACATTCACAATATTTTTCTAGTATCGCCCCCATCCATTACCAAAATTTTTTCATCACCAAAGAAAACTCTGTACCAATTAACCATTAGCTTCTCATTCCCTATCCCCATCCCAGCAAGTGGTAACCTGTATTATAGTTTCTGGTCATAGGCATAGTTTTTAAGATCGTAGAGTAGACACTTTGTTTGATAGAGTGTTTGCATAATCAAGAATTCCCTCCAGCACATATCTACTCCATTCCTTTAGCAGTGCGTCATAGAACCACCACTCTAATCTTGTTGAAACTAACTGGCAGCCTTAAATGCCTTTCTGACAGTAGAAAGATCTTTGAAGATATCACCACAGAGTCTGATAAAGCCATGAGAAGTATTCAAAATTTAATCAGATTTCCACTTTTTTTATTTGTAAAGGTTTTAATGGCCCTGAAGAGATAAGAAGAATATGAAATGAATGCAGGATCCTCTCAATTTTGAAAGTCTTCATAATTTGCAAAAGAGACCATTTAAATATCAAGAGCCAAAGAAATGCAGCATCCAACAGTATTATTTTGCCACAGGCCTGCCAATGCAACATACCAAAAATGGGTTGGCTTTTACAATGGAAATTTATTAGGGTAAAAGCTTACAAATCTGAGTTTATGGAAATGCCCAAATCAAGGCACCATCAGAAGTGCTTTCTCACTAAAGTCAGCTACTGGTGATCCAGGCATCCTGCCACATGGCAAGGCAAGATGGTGGCTGACCTCTGCCAAGGTCCCTACCTTCCCCTCAAAGCTCACTGTCCCCAGGAGCTAAGCTGTGGGCAATCAGGCCTATGACTTGTCTCTTCAGCCTTGAGCTGTTCCATGGGCCTACCCTCTTGAGGACTTCATGCCTCAGCATCAACTACTAGTGATCCTTGAGTTTTCTCTCTCACCTTGGCCAGGTCAAAATGGCAGAGCTCCCTTTTCTGAGTGTCTTCTTTCACTCTGTGTCTCCATTTATATAAGGCTGCAGTAAGACGGTGGTGACCCAACCTGAGTCATACTTCACTGATGTAGTCTAATCAAAAGCGATCTAGTCTCATGATCTAATCAAGGTTGCTTAACCAAATCTAATGCAATCAAAGGATCTCACACCCACAGGAATGGATGTTCTTCTAAATACAAGAGATTAAAATAGGGCTTTGGGTGTCCAATCATTATCATGAAAAGAGAGTCCAGTGAGTACTCTGTCAAAGGTCTCTGATCATTTCACAGTTATAACCAACTGAGAAGTTATCCCCGAAAATTGCTACAATTGTTAATTAGTAAATAAGATTCCTTTAAACCAGGGAAGATGTAAAATTAAACACAGAAAGGCCTAAGAAAATCAAACCTGTAGGGTAGTAAGTTAATATTTTTGTAGTAAGATGTCTGGGCTCTAATTTTTATTATTTGTAATGATCAAGATAATGTGTCCCACTAAAATAACAAAATGCCTTAAGATTCCAATTTAAATGTGTCATTGAATATTTGAATTCCACTTTTGATATTTAAGTTAAGAGTATAAGCAAAATACTAATGAAAAAGTATTGGAACATTTAATGATACTTAAAAACAACCATATTATTAATTTTAATTTATTCCATTTTTATGTATTGTTTGAGTACTTGGAAAATTGATCAGTCAGAAAATTGAATGACTCTTAAAAGTACATTTAAATATATTAAATTTGGGAGTGTAGTTTAAAAAGTTTAATAGTATTTAAGTTTGTAAATTTTATGAATCATTAATCAAAGAACCTGTTAAAGTATTGTTAAATTTACAACCAGATATAATAAAATTTATAAGACTAACAACTAAATTTTAAATTTTGTAACTTCAGTAAAGGTAATATTAATTTTTTAAACAAAAATCAAAATAATCATTTGTGAACAAAAAACACTGAGAAAAATACTTAAAAACTCATTCAAAAGAATGAATTTTTTACTTTTTATTTTGAAATACTTTTAAACTTACTGTTACAGAACAGTTACAAAAATAATACAAACCTGTACAGAAAACTCCAGCATAACCCTATCCCCCAGATTACCAGATCCACCAATTTCAGATTTTGCCACCTTTGTTGTATTATTCTATCCATTTATCTGTCTATCTACCCATCTTTCTGTCTATTTATCAATCTATTTCTCAACATTATAGTGTAGGTCATATACATCATACTTCTTGAACACTTAATATTGCCACATTCCTAAAAATAATATTCACTTATGTAACCACTTTAAGTACAGTTATCAAGTTCAAGAAATTTAACATTTATATAAAGCTTACAGTCTATATTCCAATTTTTTTGTATGTCCCAATTATGTCCCTTTCAGCCTTTTCTCCTCCCTTGCTATATCCTATCCAGGATCATGTATTGAATTTAGTTGCCATTGTCTCTTTGGTTGCTCTTTCTCTCTCTCCCTTTTTTTAATTGTGGGAACATACATACAACCCAAAAATTCCTATCTCAACCACACCCAAGCATGCCATTCAATGGCATTAATCACAATCACAATATTGCAGTACCCTCACCACCTTCCATTACTAAAACTTCCTCATCTACCCAAACAGAAACCCTAAACCCATTATGCATTAATGCCCCACTACCCCCGCCCTCCACCCCTGGCATCCAGTTGTCTAATTTCTGTCTCTGTGAGCTTGCATATTCTCCAATATTTTCTTTGTAGTTACTTCAGGGCCTAAATTTAGTATCCTAAATCTGTAACAATCTCATTTGCTTTGCTACTAACTTAACTTCAATAGTATACACTATGTTTCTATACCTATGTTTCTATACCTTTCTGTTCCCTCACCTTTATGTAGAATTTGTCACAAATTACATGTTTTTACATTCTGCATACAAAACCACTGAATTATCATTATATTTTATGCATTTGTCTTTTAGATCCTGTAAGAAGTAAAAAATGGAGTTGCACACCAAAAATACAATAGTACTGGCATTTAAATTTCTCATGTCATTATCTTTACCAGTGATCTTTATTTCTTCATGTGGCTTTGATCTATTTTCTATTGTCCTTTCTTTTCAACCTTCAGAACTCTCTTTATTATCTTTTATAGGACCAGTCTTATGGTGATGAACTCCCTCAGCTTTTCTTTATCTGGGAATGTCTTAATCTTTCCTGTATTTTTTTTCTGTTCTATATTTAATTTTTCTTTGTTGCTGATTTTATATTTCATACTCTGCAGTAATAATTTCTTCATCTTCCAAAGTTGAGTCAAGATAATTTTTTCATGTTCTGGAATATCTTCCAAAATTCCACTGACTGCCTCTGTCTCCATGTCTTCATCTGTTGAGGCACTGGAAGTAACTGCAGGACCTGAAGGGGATGTGGAGGGTATTGATGAAGAATCTTCCACTGACAGCTGTAGGTCAGGGGGGAAACTTCCTCCATTGTGAGCCAGGATCTGAGCTGTCAGTTGGACATTTCCCCTGAATACTTTCAGTGCAGCTGCAGCAGCTACAGCATCAAAACCCATTTACACTAGTTGGTCAATGTTTTCCTGGGAGGGACTTTCTTGATCATTGTTGGTTTCAGAATTTGAATCATTTAACCACCACATCTGAGGATTACTGAGAAGAATTTGCAGGGTTTCATCCAGATTTTCACTTGCCTGATGGCGAATCTGCTTGGATGCATGCATGGAGTAGCACATTCCTCTCAAACAGTTTATGCTCTCCAGGCAGCGTTTTTCCTTCTCTTTTTCCTCTGTCCTTATTTGAGCCAATTCCTCCCTGTGGTCATATGAGTGGCTACATGATCCACATTCTGTTACATGTCCTTAGGCCAAGCCAGGCTTCCTGAGCAGTAAAGCCCAACTGCAAAAAATTGTGAACTTTTGATGGATCAATATGTGACTTTTTAAAGAGTTGACATGCCTTGTTGATATACTTATGAGCCTTTTCACCATTTCCACTGTGTTAGTTTCAGATACCCTGAAGCAAGTAAAGTCTTAAAAACAATACCTTCTCTTTCCCACAATTTCCTTTTGTGTGGACCAGTCTCTGATGATTTTCTCCACAGCATTATCAAGGCATTCCAGTTGTCCCAAGTGGAAGTAACACCATACTATATCCAGCTGGAGTACTGCATAGTTATTTACCATAACCAATAGTTCTCTGCAACACTCACAGAAATATTTGTCAGTGTCCAACGGATATGGCAATGCTACTCCATATTCTTTTCTTTTCAGGAAAGCTCTGCCCTTCTCATGATATCCTATAGCTAACATAAGGGCTTTTCTTTCTGATGGGGGAATTCTGATTGATCTGCCTGTTTTGTTCATTATATCTAAGTATGGTGTAGTTTCTGGATCTACCACCATCTCAGCTCTCTCTGCCAGTATTTCTAGATCTCTCTTAGTCCTCTGTATTCTTTTTTTCTTTTAATTCAACTTTGTTTTGCTTTTCTTCTTTTACCTGATACATTTTTCTCACATCCTTTTCAGATTCTTTTAATTCGAGTACCATTGCTTTCACATTGTGTACCATTCCTTGTTTTTCAAGTGTTTTCACTAGTTGAAGCTGTTTCCTACTTTTTAAATTTTTGATATGATTTTCTTGAAATCCAAACATTTCAGGTATTTTAGATCTCGGTTCCCTGCCAGTAATGTGCTTTTGGGTCTCCAACAAGTTTTTCCTATCTTTTCTTAGTCTTGAAGGTAAGAATACTTCAATTGCAGCAATTCCTGTTGTTTTATAATTTTTCATTTCCTGCTCCATGTTCAATAGCTTTGCAACATATTTCTTCTATTATTTTTTCTGATTTTCACAACATTCTAACTTGTTAGAATACTTCTTATCAAGGTCCTTCAATACCAAACCAACTTTTTATTTTGATCTGTATATGGAGTTTTCCAAAGTTGAAGTCTGTCTTCCCTTAAAAATTAGGTCAATTTCACTTGAAGTTATTTCCTTTGTTGCCATCCTGTGCCATCACCACTCCCTATTGCGCACTGAGCAATGCCCAGATGCCCTGGCAGCTGCCTCTTGTTTTCATTCTGGGTGAAACCCACCCCCATCTTCACCGTCACACAGGCCTCACACCAACAAGAAGGGAAGGGGCAGTGTGTCAGGTCTTGGGGTGGCCAAGAGGGTGGGCTCTCCTGCATTTTGAAAGACAATTTTGCCAGATATAGAATTCTTGGTTGGAATTTTTTTGCTTTCAGCACTTTAAATATGTCAGAAACCGTGGAGGTCTTGCCTCCACAATTTCAGAGGCAAAACTGACATAATACATTTATCTTTGCCCTCCTCTTTTTTCTCCTTCTGGGACTCCCACGATGTGTATATTGATAAGCTTGATGGTGTTCCAAAGGTTCCTCAGGCTCTGTTCACTTTTCTTCATTCTTTTTTTTTTTTCCCCCTGTTTTTCAGACTTAATGATTTCAATTGTCTTCATGTTCTCTGATTCTTTCTTCTGCCAGCTTCAGTCTGTTTTTGAACACTTCTAGGGAATTTTACATTTCTGTTTCTATGCTCTTCCGCTCTGTTGAGTTCCTATTCATAATTTCCATCTCTGTGTTGATATTCTTTTTGTGCTCATCTACATTTTCCTAATAACCTTTAGTTCTTTGTCCATACTTTCTTTTATGTCTTTGAGCATATTTAGGACCATTTTTTAAAGTTTATTTCTGGTATGCCCCAGGTCTGGTCCTCCTCATTGATTGTTTCTAATATTTTAATCTTCTCCTTTGCCTGAGCCATCAGTTCTTATTTCTTCGTATGTTTTGTAACCTTTTGTTCAAACATGGACATTCGGATATTTTAATGTTTCTTTTCTGGAATTTAGACTCGATTCCTTAAACTTGCATCTGACTAATGTTTATGACAGAGTTTTCTTTGAATGCTAGGAACTAAAGGAGGAAGGGGAAGAAGGGAAAAAGGAAAAACACCTGTGTGAGTGCTCTCCAGGGTTTATCCATACCATAAGTGTAGAGAAAAGCTCTGAGCCAATCCATAGGGGCCTCCCTGATCTTTTCTGCATGTGTCTTGTCTTGGACATGCACGTGTGGCCCAGGCCTCCCCTGTTTACACAGTTGTGAATGTCCCTTCTTACCTAGCAAACAGATTCCTTATGGTCCTGGGCACTACACTGTATATCCTACAACCATCAATCCCTTGCCCCAGGCAGCTACTTGACTATTCTCACACAGCTTTCTATAGAAGTGCTCTATAAGCTGTCTTCTACATGCAGAGCAAGTACTGGGACAAGTCCTTAAGCCATTACCAGAGATTGGGTAAGACATATATGCTCCCAGTATGTGCATGAGGGTTACTATTCTTCCTCCAAACCCAGGACAGGGATCTGCACTGGGAGCATGGGTGGGCTCTGCACTGAGCCAGTGAGGAGTGGAGGAGGCACCTGCCAGGATGCTATAAGATCCGACCACTTTTAAGTAGGCTTTTTCTTAATTTGACACTTATCCTATTACTGCCATCCTTTAAATCAAGAAAATAAATTTTAGGATAAAGAGGATTTGGATTTTTTTCCTTAGTGATAGCTATTATGCCAGGACTACATAACAAAAAATGAACAAGAATTTTTAGCAATTTGATTCTAAAATAGATAGATTGCTGTGCCATAATTTCAACAAGAGAGGCTATTTGACTGCATTCACTTTTTTTCTCTTGAATTCAGTAAAACTTAATTGCATGGATAGATTCACCTAAAGTTATTAATTTATCTGATTTGATTTACTATAATTCCTACTTCCCATTTCACTTAAAATTTAATAAACACTGAGCAGATGTGGCTCAAGCATTTGGGTGTACGTCTCCCACATTGGAGTTCCCAGGTTCATTTCCCAGTGCCTCCTAAAAAAAAAGATGCACAGACAATGAGCAGACACAACAAGCAGACAACGAGCAGACAGAACAAGCAGACAGCAAGCAGACACAGCAAGCAGAAACAACAAACGGACAGACAAGGGAGCCATCTCGGTGAGAGGAGGAAATTTAGTAAACACAAATTTTGGAAATTATAAATATATACATAGTTCAAATCCTCTCATTCACTGTGATTGGGATGGAAGTCCATCAACTAATGAAAAATAAAAAAGCTAAAGCAAATAATCATTATAAGTAATTAAATTTCATTTTAACATAAAACATACACACATTTATTTGCCTTTCTTTGATATTGCTTCGAGGCCTTTCTCTTGATTAGTAATCAGCAGATTAGTATTCTCCACATACAAAAATGCCTTATGTAAAACTACCAGTATTAATTTTAAAGTGATCCAAGAACAGAAGGATGATAACAAAACAATTGGAATACAGAATCAGGAAGTTTGCAAGCCACTTGTTAAACATAGTCAGTATTAAAAATGTAATATATAAACACAATTAAATAAGTTATATTAAAAGCAAAAGTAGAAAGTATTCAAAATTGACAAGTTCCTAAATATATTAATGCATTTTACTATTACCTATGTTCTTAAGGCTACTTAGATTTATTTGTAAGATGGAAATATTTCATAATGCTGTCCTTACTGATCATCTCTTCCCAAACCCACATTCACTAATGTCACGTTGGTAGCTTGAAATCAGCCCTAGTGGGAGTAGTTACATCATGGAAATCAGCAAATGTAACAAATCCAGTTTGGAGGTGGGGTTTTTTGGTGGGGAGGGGTGGTTCGGGGAGGAGAAGCGCCTGCTATTAAACATTTACCAGCACACTTATGTATGGGGCAAGTTACAAAAATATATACTACAAATGTATTTTGGCTTGTCCTTAATGTATTGAAAGTAATTTTTGGACACTGAACCCTCAGAATGGTCCTGTGGGTCATTTCTAAACGTTTTACCGTACTGTATTCAAAAAGAAAGAAGAGTACTTTGGCAAACTCAATGAGAAATCAATAAAACACCCTGCCTTCCAGTCCAGACTTGACCCATTAAATTACATTCCATTAATTGTAAAAAATAACTGTCAGCATATATTTTCAGTCATTAGAAGAGAGATTGAATGACTTCCTGTTCTACTCAATGTACATTAAAGTGACTTTTTACAAATGAATTGAGAAACTTCCCATAAGAACACACAGCAAAATGGACATGATGTAAAATGTAAGAAATAACAGTCTCTCCTCAACTCTACCCAGCCTCACACTCGTGTACCACTCACTTTCATTTCTTAGAAGAATACTTTATATATCTGCTGGGATCTAGATTTTCACTAGACTGACTGGAATAACAGGTGGAAATTTTCACCAATAAATTCTCAAGTGGTTTATGTAAGAAAGATCAGAGCTACACTTGGGAGAAAAAAATAAGAAAACAAACATACGAAGAAAAATAAGACCTGGAAGAAAGTGTTGAAATGTGATATGCTGAATTTTTGAGAGACACAAGGGAAAGAAATCTGAGGAATAGCTGCCACTATATATATATATACATATATATATATCCCTAAATATATACTTAAAACTATATATGCATAGTTTTAAAAGTAATAACACATGTATTGATTATTATGTACCAGGTATGGTTCTAAGTAGTTTACATGATGAATTCAACTTAATCCTCATAACAAACCCATGAGATAGTAATATAATGTTTGCATCCTCCACTTTACACAAGAGAAAAATCTGGAACACTGAAGATAAGTACCTTGCCTAAAGTCAATCAGCTAAAAATTGGTAAAATTTGGAATGCAAACCCAGACAGCACATTCATTTGACCATATCATACTGTAGATATTTTACTTACAAAATATGCTTTACAGCCATTGCAAAAAAAAAAAAAAAAAAAAAAAAAAAAGACAAAAATAAATCTATTAAGGTATTCTAAAACCAGAAAATATCAACAAAGCTTATAAGTTAATAAACGCCCATTGTAAAAGCAAACCCATTTCTTGTATACTGCATTCTGGCAGCCTAGTAATCTAAAACACTGTGACATGCAAAGACAATTAAATATTTAATGAATCTGCTACTTAATGTTCTGTGGCTAAGAGCTAAAATTCAGAAAAAACTCTATTCCAATGTAGAATTTTAAAAGTTTATAGGTAACAATTTTGCACATCAAAAACCTTTACAAATGGTTTAAATTCTTCTTTTAATAATTGGATTATATGAGAAAAACCTTGTAGGCTGGATAAGACCATATAAAAATAAATTCAAAGTTTATTTTGCACTAGGTAAGAATGCCTCATAAAAAAATAAAGTCTAACCTTTCTAGATATATACTATCATTGGAAAAGCATCCACATAAGTTGATATGGACAAAAGTCCAGAGTCTTTGACCTGCACTCAAAAGTTTCTATCCTGGAAACACTGTGATTTAATGAAGTAGATTCTCTACTCAAGCATTAGAGCAGACTACCAGGAAAAATTCCAATGGAAAGTGAGAGATAAATGAGTAATTGGGTTCCGAAAAAAGCAAAACAGAAGAAGAGTAATCTTAAATTGGAATCTTTGCCCCTTGAACAGTCACCCTCCCCAACCCCAAATCTACTTATCCTCTATCTATAAAGAGAAATGGTGTTTCATCAAATCTAAGACACCATTAATTGTAAGATGCACCACTGGTTCATGTACAGCCTACTCATCAATGTCTTACTACTTTGACCATGATGGTGTGGCTTCAAAGAATTTGCCAAATATTTTCTTCACCAAACTCATGAGGAGAGGGACATGTCGAGAAACTTATGAAGCTGTAGAACCAACAAAGTGGGTGGCTTTTCCTTCAGGTTATCAAGAAACCAGAACGAGGCGATGGGGATAGTGGGCTGAATGCAATGGAATGTGCATTATACTTGGGAAAAGGGTGAATCAGTCACTACTGGAACTGCACACTGACAAAAACGACCCCATATACGTGACTTCATCGAGACCCAATAAATGAATAATTAGGTGAAGATAATCTAAGAATTGGGTGACTAAGTAACCAACTTGCACAAGATGGGGGACCCAGATTCTGGCTTGACAGAGTACCTCTTTGACACACACACTTTGGGAAATGGTGATGACAAGAGCTAAGCCTTATGCCGGTTTCCCCAGAGCCACAGGGTGACTTTTGTGGTCACAACAACAATACATACATATTTGGTTTACCTTTACCTTTTCTATAAGTTGTATCAACATCCACCAAGTTCTTTCATTTGTACCATTCCTTCAAATAAAGTAATTTGGTAGTTCCCCCCCAAAAAAGTGCCAATTAAACTATGGCACAATGCTTTCTTATCACGTAGAATTTTTATTTCATACTTATTGAAAACAGTTTATACAAATATGCATATAATACCTTTCATATAGCACTCGTTTGCACTCAAAAAAAGGGAAAATAGAATAAAACTAAATTGATTAAGGTATCCCACACTTCTTCAGACACTCTTACTCTTTTGAGTCACTTCTAGCTCAGAGTCATTGACACGTGTTTTCCCATAAAATATCACCCTCTGTGCCATCCAGACCATGGGTGAGGCTCTTTTAAAGATGCCCCAATATTGTCTTTGGGGTCTTCTATAAGTTTTGATGCTGGCACTTTGTTGATCTTAACCAATACAGACATTGGAAAGTTTCAGGAAAGATCAAGATGCACAAATCTTAAGATCCTTTTAAGGTCTTCAGACAGTTTATGATGGAATCATCCAGGGTTGCTATTGTCCCCTCGTACAGCCAGAAACAACAGCCATGGTAGAGCAGATACAAACAATAACACATCCACACTTCCACCTGGTCAGAGTCCATTTTAAGATTCCATCAATTTTAAGACACATTCCAATTTCAGAAAAGCTAAAATGCAGAAAGTATGCAACTTAGATTCTATAAAATTAAACATTTTGAGTTTCTCCAAATTACTTTAGACAAACCAAATGAGTAGTTTTGACACAATTCATTAGTCATTAAAGTGAGACAACTGCTGATCAATTTAATTATTCTATCTATATGACTTTTCCTTTCATTCTATCTATATGACTTTTACTTTCATAGTATACCAGCCTTCCTCCCTTCAAACTCCATTATGTTGGAGTTACTTACATTGCCCTCCATGCCTGGATCTAATATACAATGTCAGCAAAGTTCTTTCTCAATTTCTTCTCCCTTGGGAGAAATACACTTTGTAACCCCCATCTTCTTCTCTCAGTAAAGAAACCAGAATTTTTATACCAAGTAGTAAAAATCATAATAAAGTACTGTCCCATTTAAATTTGAAGAGTTCAGGTCCACAATCCCTTCTCCAAGAACTTGGGCCAGATGGATTTCAGAATTCTTAATTTTTTTTTTTTATTCTAAAAAGGCAATATGGTACATGTGCTATCTCCCATATAACTTCCATGGAGTCTAGAGCAGCACACTGTTATCAAATACATTAATATTTCTACAGTGAAATGTATGAACAGTCCTACCAAGTGGGATAAATAAAGGCTATAAATGGCCTCACTTAAATTCAAATTGGATTTTGTCACCAAATGAGATCAGATAAAGTCAGTTTTGCCACGAAGTGAGTTCACAAGTCTTTTGGTTTTCAAATCTAAAGAAATGTGGTTGTATATGTGGCATAAAATATCTAGTTTTTTGCATAGAGTTTTAGTTGTTCACTAGAAGCTGGATGATGTTTTAAAAGCATGTACCAAGTGGCAGTTTTCTCGGCTCTCAAGTAATCTCACCACATTTGAAGAAATGGACTACATCCATGCTTAACATTGGCTATGTTTCTCTGAAAAATCTCCTCCTGCATAATCTTCCACCATAAATTTCCCCATCTCAGTAAATGGCATCACAAGCCACCCCATTGCTCAAGCCAAAAACCTTGTCCTTGATTCCTTTCCCATGTCCCCTCAGATGAAAGTCTTACCAACTGTTTCAAGGTCTATAACATCTGCTCTCTTCATCTCCACAGCCACTACCTTAATTCAAGCCACACCATGTCTTCTCTGTATTAAAATAAACTCTAAGTGGGTCTCTGTTTCTGCCCTTACCCCCTTGCAGTCATTCTCCACACAGCAACCAGAGTGATCTTTAAGTCACAAATCAGATCATTTTCTTCCCCTGCTTAAAAACTCCCAGATCTTACCATGGCCAGCAAGGCTTTCCATGACCCTGACTGCCCCTCCTCCCACTTTCCCTTCAATTTACCGTACTTTATTTAGCCTCATCAGCTTTCTTTCTGTTCTGCAAATAAGCAAGCACCTTCCTCTCTTAGAGTATTTTGCATTTGCTACTTCCGTTCTGCCTGGTTCCTTCTTGTCCTTTAGTTGCCAGCTAGGATATCAATTACTCAGCTTAGCCAGGACTTCCCTAATCCCCCAATCTATAGTAGATATAGCCCTCAATCACTCAACACATGACCCTGGTTGGATTTCTTCAAATAACTTATTATCTGAAGTTATCTTGGTCAATCCTTTGTTTACTTATGCACTGTCTGTTTTTGCCTTCTAGAACGTAAGCTCCATACAGGCAAGGACTGTTCGCTGTTCTCTACTACCCAGATCATTGTCTGGCTTAAAACAGAAGCTCATTGAATACATTAGAATGAATTAATGAAATCCAAGTAATTGATAGTTTTCCATGCTAATTCTATCATTGCAGTCATTCAAATTACTAGTATTCCTGGTTCATCTAGGTTGTGCTCATAAAAATTAGAGCAGACAATGGACATTTCTGAGAATGATGATGTGTCCAGAGGAGCAGAACATAGGGATATTTTTGGTTAATTTGTTATTTTGGCTACCTAAATCACTACTGTTTGTCTGTAACTTGGGTCATTTACTGAATGCTTTCTATGAGCCATGACTGCTATAAGACTTTACATATACATTTCATCATCTCTGAGAAGATTAAGTGACTTGTCCAATATCTCAAAGCTAAAATTCAGTAGCAATAAGATTGAATACCAGATTCCTCTGAGACTAAACCTGAGGAATGTAATCACTTGATTTACACTAAACCAACTTTAATCATCTCTCAATGATTCAGTGCAATTAGGAAAATATTGTTATTCTTTAGCACAATAGAAAAAAAACAGTTATTTAAGTACTATGAATTTTGAAGAATATAGATAAAGAAGAGTTTATTGTGTCTCTACATTAGAAAGTTTATTTTCTCTGTAGAAGAACTCTAGGAGTTGGGGCTTCCAGGTTTATCTCACGTTATGTTGATAGAAGACATACATACATTTTAAAAATCCTCTCATGAAAATAGCCTAATTTGCAAAGCAATCCTTGAGGTAAAGGAACCAAAGATCTGCCTTCTCCTTTGCCCTTGGCCTCAAGAGGGACAAGTTTTCAGTAAGAAATGAAAATGTTCTGGTATAATATTTGTAAGAATATTAAACCTGCTACACTTATAGTGAAGAAAATCCAGATTATGTATCAGGACAAGACATTTTTTAATGTAATCTGATTGGAACCATAAGAATAGGATGCGTTGCAGCCAAATTGGCTGCAAATTGGAAGCTGAATTGACCAATATGGCGACCTAAATAAAAGCCTCAACCTGACTCATGGGCCACTTTTTAAGAACTTCTTGCTACAATGGGCTAAATAACATTTTCTATGGCTTATTTCCTCATTTCTTCATTATGTTGTGATAAGGTTTAAGTTTTTTCATAAATGACATTCACCCCAAAAATAGAATTATAAATTGTCTTGAGGTTTTATTTTCAATGCTTCTCATCAACACTTCTCCTTAATGCTGACCATATTTAGTGAAACTTCCCTTATAAATGTATAAGGACCCTTGCAGCTGTAACTATCCCTGTTAATATTAACAGCTAAAGTCTGAGGTGTGATTGTAAATGATTTTTCAAACATCTATAGTATTTTATTTTTTTGAAGTGTTAAATCCTTCTTTAATTCCTGGCTTTCCACAATGGTTACATTCATTCTGAGAAGCAACTTAAAAGAAGCCATTTCAAAAAAACATTACCTAAAGTATTTTTAAAATAAAGACTTTTCAAAAACTATCAACAAACTAGTACATGTTAATTATAAAAAATGCAGGACTGCAGAATAGTTATTTGAGACATTTGAGTATCTCTCTTTTTCAGATTTCTCTAAGGAATCTTATAATGCTAAAAAAATAAAGGTTAATTTTCTGAAAGACACAAAGGAAGCAATCTAAACAATCCAGCTATAAGGCACATGGTCACCTAAAAATTACTGCAACAGTGGTCATAACCATAAGAGAAAAGAAAAACTGTGCTCAATCTGGATGGATGGATGTACTAACCTTACTGAAATGGATGTACTAACCTTATTATACAATGATGATATCATTCCCCATATAAGACTTCAGCAATATACAGAAACCTAACTTTACTAGATCTTTGTCTATCCTTCAATCTCCTTCAAACTCACCACACATTGGAAGGAACGCTGTCTTCACAAGAGGTGCAGTTTGTGACTGTGATACAGAACAGGGAGATTAGTTTGTGTGGGACTGACCCTGAGGCTTGCTAATGACTCGAAGAGGGCTGGAATTTTAACCAGCAGCTCCTATGACCTAGGTTCTTTCACCAGCATATCCAAGTTGGGCTTAGAGGCCCAACTCCTAAGATTCCTCCATAAGGAAGGTACCAGGGACATTTTTCCTCATTGCAAGTAATTCTCATAATAATCGTATTTGGTAGGTTCTGTTATAGTCCTTGTGGTGGTTTGAAGCTGTATGTATCCCAGAAAATAAGATTCTTAAAGTTAATCTATTCTTGTGGGTGTGGACCCATTGTAAGTAGGATCTTTTGGTGAGTAGGATCTTAACTAAAGATGTGAACCAACTCATTCAGGGTGAGTCTTAATCCTCTTTACTGGAGTCCTTTATAAACTGTATGAGTGTGGAGAGAAAAAAGAGAAAACCACGGAAGCAAGAAACTGAAAGCAACGAAACCTGGAAGAAAAGGGAAAGATCAGCAGATGCTGTCATGTGCCTTGCCACATGACAGAGGCATCTAGGATCCCCAGTAGCTGGTTTTCAGGAAGAAAGCACCATCTTGATGATGCCTAGATATGGACAGTTTCATGCCTTCAAAACTATAAGCTTGTAAGCTAATAAATTCCCATTGTAAAAGCCAATGCATTTCATGGTATCTGCTTTGAGCAGCCTAGAAAACTAGAATAGTCCTTATATTATAGATAAAGATACTGAACCTCAAACAGCCAGTCAGTCACTGCAGGGCTTTTCATTGCAGGCTTCTACTACTTCTCATACCTCCTTTCCAAACCCTGGAGAACTAAGATTTATAAAGATGGTTAAAGACGGCTCATGTAAATATTTTTCAGTCATTTATGAATAAATAATGGAATAAATGTGTGTGTCTCATATCTCTACATCTATAAATATCCATGGAACAAATATACATATATAATGATAAACCAGTGGTTTAAGTAGAAAATATCAAGTTTTGAAAGAAAAATTATAGAAAATGTAAATATGAAGATTAAAAGAGAGAGATTAATGTCATGATTGCGTATTCAGAAGAGAAGATTTTTCCCTGTAAATTTCCTTACTTGAAATCACTTCTCTGCAAGTATTTAAAGCATCCTTTATTCACATTAAGAGAAACTAATTGCTTTCCATTTCAATTTATTTTTTCTTCAAGTTAGGTAGGGTTTTTTTTTGCTTAACAGTATAGACTTATGCTTCACAGATGCTATTAATTAAAAAAAAAAAAAAGTTTAAATTAATGACAAGGAGAGAATGCAGGAATTAAGAGCTTGAACCTTATCCTTGGATTGCCTGGATTCAAATTCCAGCTTTACCAACTCTACCTCAACATTCTCTCCTGTAAAAAGGAAATTGTGAAAATTAAATGAGAACATACAGATAAAGCACTTAAGAGCATCTGGTAACATTAAAGTGTAGCTCTTGCATCAACATAACATGCAGAAGTGATCAATTGAATGCCTTTAGATAGCAAAGCTACTTCAGTTGTATGAAATTCATACTAAATCTGCATTAGATTGTTTTTTTTTGTTTTGTTTTGTTGTTTTTTTTTAAAGATTTTATTTATTTATTCATTTATCCCCCCCTTGCTGCTTGTGCTCACTGAGTCAGCTAACCACGCCGTGCGGGCAGGCTTGCCTTCACCAGGAGGCCCCGGGAACCGAACCCGGGGCCTCCCATATGGTAAACGGGAGCCCTACTGATTGAGCCACAGCCGCTTCCCTGCATTAGATTGTTGAATCAAATTTTCAGTGAATAAAATATTGATTGCCAATCTCCTTAAATCTTTGAAGATTTAAAAGTGAAGGTGAAAGGATAGCCTACTCAATGGGAGAAAATCTTCAGGAACCACATAACCAAGAAGGGTTTGATTTCCGTGTTATATAGAGATTACACAACTTAATGACATAAAGACAAGCAACCCAATTTAAAAAATGAGCAATTGATTTGAACAGGCATTTTTCCAAAGAAGAAGTACAAATAGGCCAAAAAGCACATGAAAAGATGCTCAGCATCACTAGTTATTAGGGAAATGCAAATTAAAACTACAATGAGATATCATTTCATACCACACAGAATGGCCATTATTTAAAAAAAAAAAAAAAAAACAGAAACCTACAAGTGTTGGAGAAGATTTGGAGAAATAGGAATACTTCTTCACTGTTGCTGGGAATGTAAAATGGTGCAGCCTCTGTGGAAGACAGTTTGACAGTTCCTCAAGAAGCCAAATATAGAACTGCCACATGATCCAGCAATCCCACTACTAGAAATATATTCAGAAGAACTGAAAGCAAAGATTCTGTGGCAGTTTGAATTTGGTGAATCCCAAAAAGAGAAAGATTATGTTTTTGAACTAATCCATTCCTGTGGGTGTGAGACCCTTTCAATTGGACTACGTCAGTGAGACATGACTCAGGTTGAGTCTCTGCCCTTTTGCTGGGTCTGATAAAAATGGAAACACAGAGAGACACAGACACAGAAAAATGAAGCTGCCATTTTTTACCCTGCCACCTAAAAGAGGACTACAGGATTGTTTAGGCATGAAGGCCCCAAGAGTCTGGGCCCATGAAGCATCGCAAGAAGAGTAAAATCCCTGAGAGGCTCAAAGAGCTGAGGCCAGGGAGACATAAGTCATATGGCCAAGAGCTTGCAGTTGAACTCGGGAAGAATGTGGTGCGGCTGCGATTGATACAGGAAACCTGGAAAGAGACAAGCCCTATGCTTGGTTGACCTCAGCTGAGCTCAAACCTCGGCAGAGATCAGGAGCCATCTTGCTTCAATACGTGACTTTGGTGAGAAAGCACTGCTTATGGTGCCTCTATTTGGAGTTTACATGCCCTTCGAACTGTAAGCTTTTACCCCAAATAAATCCCCTTTATAAAAGCCAGCCCATTTGGCAAACTAAAACAGATGTGAACAGACATTTGCACACAAATGTTCATAGAGGCATTATTCACAATTGCTAAAAGATAGAAACAACCTAAGTGCCTGTCAACCAATGAATGGATAAACAAAATGTGGTCTATATATATGATGGCATATTATTCAGCTGTAAGAAGAAATTAACTGAGGACACATGTGACAATATAGATGAACCTTGAGGACATTATGTTGAGTGAAATAAGCCAGAGAGTAAAGGACAAATATCATATGGTCTCCCTGATATAAGTAACTTATGGAGTTGGACTAAGAGTATATAGGTAAGCAGGAGACAGAATGTGGCTTGAGAAGGGGGAGCTGATGCTGAATGTATGTAGAAAGTTTAGTAAGGTCAATTGTAAACATGTTGTAATGGATGGAGTTGATGGTAGCACATTATAATGAGTATAACAAATACTGCTGATTTATAAATGTGATTGTGGCTGAATGGGGTAGTCCAGGAAGGTTAATGTTAATTGAAAGACAGCTAGAAGATAATCTAGGGACTGTATAACATAGTAATTTTGGTGGTAGGTGAGGATTGTGGTTAACAATATAAATACAAGAATGTTCTTCTATTACAAGGTGTTAAAAATATGGTGATAAAAGGGAAAAATACAACTAATGTAATTTATAGACGATAGCTGATAGTAATATTGTAATATTTTGGTAGCAAAGGCAAAGAAGGTACTATATTAATGCTAAAGGTAAAAAAAGAATATAGGGTTTTATGTTATGAGATATGAATATGATTAAGCATTTTTTTCTTTAATTTCTTCATCAACAAGGAGACCTTGGTCATGTAATTTAACCAATCTGTGCTCATCTTTCTGAGCACAGAAGAAACAATTGATTTTTTTTTTTAGGATTAAATGAGATAAATGTGCCTGGGCAGAACTTTTTACAGTAATGCCTCCATAATTTGTTAAGCTGCCTGTTGCCTGTTATTTTATCTTTAGAAGCTGAAATAAAAGTATACTTAAAAAGTAGTGAATGATGCTCTTATGGATACAAAGGCCCCACACTCCACACTCCAAACCACGAATCACTCCATTTAGTCTTTGGGAAGTGTCAAGCCAGCATAACACATTCTAACAGCATCCCTTATGTTAAATCAAAAAAAAATTTTTTTACTCATAAATAGACAACAACTATATGCCCTCTCTAAACCAGAGTTATGCTAAGGGTGATATGTTTGAATGATTAACATCTGGGATTCCAAAAGTAAAAATTGTATTGCACCAAGTACCAGCTCGAGAGCAACAATTCAAAATTCCTCAAAGACTTTGCTTATTTATAGTCCCTTATTGTTAATTGCCGGAACATGCCCAAATCTGTGGGTGATACAGCATGTCAAGATGGAATGAATATGTTGCATATTCTACTCCTAGAACCTGTGGGATAGGGGTGGGGATTTGGTTTGCCATTTGTTCTGTTGATTTTGCTTTATATACACCTAGAGTTTTGTCATCTAACCAAGCTGATTTCCATTTACTGTTTGATTTTTGTAGCATGTGCATGTGTTCATCATGCTGCATTACTAACTTAAACCTAAGCAAACTTGGGTTTATTCTCAGTTAAGTACTCAGAAATACAGTAGTTTAGTGTCTAAAGGAATTTTGGAGATCATAGCTATGGTTGGTAGAATTATATAGTATCTATATACATACATATAAAATATATATATAATTTACTGATACCTTGAATCATTTATTGATTGTTCAATAAATATTTGTTGACTGACTAGCTGAGGGGAAAAATGAATAAAGCAAAGCCTTGAAGTTAGTGACCTCTACAGGTGAAGAAGAAAAAAATGAGTCAGGGTTAAGGAGGAGAAGAAGAAAGAACTGGGTACCTATTAGGTTAGTATATCAACTTGGAGCCAAAATGTATAAGCATTTAATATCCAACTAATTCAGCCTGCATTTATTGTTCATCTTCATGTGTTAGTTCACTGTTTTCCCACACTCGAGTCACTTGGTTAGCTCCTTCACCGTTTGCCATATTTAGGGAGCACTTATGTATTATTTGTCTTTAAATGAACCTCAGATAGACTCACCTTTTTAAAATGTGCCCCATCTACACAATATTTCCTGTCAATTCATGGGTATCATACTCTATTAGTGCTTCTGAAACAGATGTGCACAAAAGTCAGGGGATATAGCTACACTGCAGTTCTGATGAAGTGGGTCTGGTTGGGGCCCATTTCTACATTTCTCACAAGCTCCCAGATGAGGCTGAGAACCACACTTTAAATAGCACACCACACACATATATATATTTTATTTTAATATACACTTAAATACTTAACTAGCATTGTCTTAAAATTCATCTTCATATCACCAAAAATCTTCTCATATATCCTACCAGTGGGAAATATAATGAAGTACTTTAGTGACACTGAGTTAGAGTTGAAAAAAATAAAAAAATGTCTTTTGCTTTCAGGGAACTCACTATCAAGAAGGAAGATAATGTATGTTAGAAGCTGATATAACATGTGCTATGGGCTACTATAAAGTTCTATACAAAATGTTATGAGAAAACCCCAAGAAGTATGGGAAGACAATGGAAGAAGTATGTCTCTGAGTCCTCAGGGGAGCCCAGAGCATAGGTTGTCTTTCAACTGCACCTATGGTTATAAAGGCTGTGCCTGGCACAAAAGACTCCAGGCAAGGTCTGGAAAGGGATAGAGGACAGGTGTCTTCTCGGTTCATCTACCCCCAGTTAGGGAGAAGGCAAGCTTTTTTGTAATTTAGCTAGAACAGGTCCAGGCCCCCTTTTCTAATCCTTCTACCTGGAGGGATGCCTTTATTCTGATTCACACAGACACCATTAGTAACTGCCCTGACCATTTCCTTTGTACCAGAAGATATTCTGCCCTAATTTAGAGCTACATACCATGAATTCTGAGCATGATTTCTTGCAAAACAGGTTTCTATTTCCTTCTCCTTTCCCAACTTTCTCTCCCATTATTATAAAGTCAGGAGCTGGATAGAGAAGATGCCAGTGAAGAATATCTTTAAATATCCAGAAAGCATTTACTGAATTTTAATTGTAGATGAAGAACTGTATGGGTCGGGGTTGGGGGAGTAGGGGAACATGAAGGGGCAGGTACTGCAAGTGAGGGGAGGGATGAAAAGACGCAGCGGCCTCTCTTCTGTATTCTTCTTGTTCACTCTCTTTGCTAAGAAGAATAATGGCCTCCAAAGATGTCCACATCCTACTTCCTGCACCTGTGAATGTTACCTTACATGGCAAAGGGGAGTTAAGTTTGGAGATGAAATTAAGGTTGCTAACCAGCTAACTTTAATATAGAGAGATTAACCTCAATTATCGAGGTGGACCCAATGTAATCAGAAATGTCCTTAAAAGTGAAAGAAGAGGCAGAAGGGGAGGTCAGAGTGTTGCCATGTGAGAAGGATCTAACCTGCCTTTGCTGGAGGAAGGTGGTCATGAGCCAAGGAAAGTCAAGGAAACTGATGCTCTCCTAGAGCCTTCAGAAAGGAACATAATCCTACCAACATTTTGATTTTAGGTCAATGAGACGTGCATTGAACTTCTAATCTGCAGAACTATAAAATAATAAACTTCATTTGTGGTAAATTTGTGGTAATTTGTTACAGCAGTGATAGAAAACAAATACACTCTCTTTTTCTTGACCTCTTTCTCTGTTTTGCTTCTTTATGCTTCCAGAATGGTACTCTTTACTGAATCTATTTCATCTCTTTTTTTTTTTTTTTTTTAGTTGCTCAATGGAATTTTTTTTCACTTTTATTTATTTATTTTTTTAAATAAGCTTTAGATTACATAAATGTTAAATCAAAAATTTAGGGGATTCCCATATGTCCCACACTTTCCCCCCTTAACAACATCTTTCATTAGTGTGGTACATATGTTACAATTGATGAACACATATTGAAGCATTGATACTAACCATGGCCTATAGTTTACATTATGGCTTACACTTTGCACTGCATAATTATATAGGTTTTGACAAAATGTATAATGGCCTGTATCCACCATTGCAGGACAATTCCAATGTCCCCAAAAGGCCCCATGTTACAACTATTCTTCCCTTTCCCTCCCCTCAGAACCTCTGGTGGCCACTGCCTTTATATCCATGATACAAGTTCTTCCATGGCTGCAAGAATAGTAAGTCTACTTTACTCTATAGTTGCAGTCCCCCCTTATGTTTGTTCATTCCTCAGTCTTGAGGATTTGGAGATGGTAATGCCCACTCTGTTTCTGATTGAGAAGGGGCTTAGATCCCATAGGGCAGATGGGCGGGACTGTCTTGCTTGCATTTGTAGATACTCTGTTTTGGGGGATGGGCATTGTCCATCATCATCCTTTTGTTAGTTGTCGTGGGTGAGTCCAGTGAACTGAAGAGTAGGTGTCACAACTCTGAGATTCAGGGCTCAAATGGCAGATGAACAGACCAAGATTTAAGTCTCTGGGACATATATTTAATGAGTATAGTGCTAATTATAGGTTCAAATAAAAGGGGCAGAAGAGCCATGTGCAGGGAAATTATAAATGAGTCTAACTCTGTTACATTGGGGAGTGTATATTCCAAAGTAAGGCCCACTGACAGGATGCTGAATTCCTGAGATTGTCTGCCCTGCCCATAGTGTCTGGATGTCTCTAGAGCCCTCAGGAGCCCCACTGTTTGAGGCACTGTTTACTGTGGCAGTCAATGAGCTCCTGCTGAGATGTGCATAAGAATAACCTCCTGAATCACTTTCAAATCTCTTAGCTATAAAAACTCATTTGTATTTAATATTTTCCCCCTTTGGTCAAGGTCTTTTTTTCATCTATTTCATGTCTTATCATTCCTTCAAAATCTCCTTGCTGGCTCCTCGTTATTATCTCTAAAAATTGGTTTTTCCCCAGCTTATATAGTTAGTTTTCTTTTCTCATTGGAATCAAAAATTTGATAAACATGGCCCAGATTCAGCTTATAGATATTTCTTCCTTGGCCTACATGGTGTTTTTTACAAGCTGATCTGAAAAGTACTTAGATGGAACATGTATCCTCTAGTTTTCCAAAACTCATAATTCTTCAGACTGTATTCTACCTGGCTTATTTCCCTGATTTACATTATTTGCTTTATCCTTAAATACTTTTGTTACTGAGGAGAGGCTCATTGCCCAGTGCACACAGAAGTCAATGCATGACACCAGGATTTCAAGAAAAGAAAGTTTATTAAGAGGCCGCCAAGTGAGGAGACAGGAGGTAAAAACTCAAATCTGTCTCCCCAATTAAAAGAAGAGCAGACTTTTTATGGAAGTAGAGTTATGGCAGTTCTAGAAAGTGGTGTGATATGATGTGGGATTTACGGCAGGATTAGGTTACATGATCAAAAATGGTGGCCTTATGCTGACAAGGAGCAGAGATTTTAGTATTATAATTAGGTATAGGTAACTTTAGGTCAGAACTTTGTTGCTTTGCTCAGGTACAGGTAAGGGTAGCAAGAATTTTCTGATTTTGTACAGTTTGAACCAGCCAATAAAGCAGAAATTTTAAAATACAGGAACTAGACAGGATAGGGAGTTACTAAGGACTAGGGTGACTGCTAGGGGCTCCACCAAGACATGTCCAGGATAATTAAGGGGAGAGGTCTGGAGGCATGACAAGTAGGCTGGTTTCACTTTGAGGTTGAAAACATAAATGTGTAATGAGATATTAAGATGTTACATTAAAAAGGGTTTTTGGATCAAATAAGGTTGGTAAATACCAAATTAAACAAAGTTAGGGAGGTTGTTACATATCAGGAACTGGCAGCCTTGATTATGCTGATTATCATATCTGTATATACAGTATATAGCTGCATATATATCCCCACGGAAATCTTAACTACCTTATAGGTCTGGTATTCCAAGAATATATTTTGAGATATATTGCTCAATATTCTCTTTTCATCTGTTCCCATTACAACCATCATCCATATCCTGATGACTTCTCAAAGCTACAAATATAGTAGATCAAATACCAGTAAAACATTTAGTATATGTCAACTGTTCTAAGTACTATTAAACATGAGCTGATTGACAACCCCAGAGTGAGCACTGTTATTGTCCCTGTTTTACAGGTGATGAAATTGAGGGCTAGAGATTTTTATGTGCCAATGTCACACAGCTAGAAAGTTACACAGCTGGGATTTGAACACAAGTCATCTGTTTCCAGAGTCTATGCACAGAACCATCACACACATACAACTAGCACTCACCCTGCCCTTGAACCAGTGGTATGTGTCCAATAAAAGAAAACACTGTACATCATCTCAGATCAGATTGAATTCACTGCCCCAGGAGTCGAGAAGACATTGGGGGACTCCTTGTCAGGAAGTTCTATAAGAGGCACAAGCACTGAAGACATCAAATACAACCATAAGGTCCTTCCAAATATGAGATTCTATAAGGAAATGAGTCTATTCTGGATGGGAAAGTAACATGAGCAAAGGTAATGGACATTTTTTGTGAGTAGACGGGACTGGCTGGTGCAAAAACCTCATGGAGAACAGCTGCAAGTAATGCTACAATCTAGAATCAGATCGTGGGAGGGCTGGAAGGCCAACCAAAGAGGGGTTTAGTCTTTATTCTTTAACTAATGATGAGCCCTGAAAAAAAAATTTATTAGCAAAGCACTAAAAAATGTTTATTGAAAGGGATTTGAAAGAAATTAATCAGACTATAATCTTTACCAAGAGAGTGATAACACAAATCAGGCCCCATTTGCATCTTCCCTTCCTCTCCATTACCACTAGGTGGCACCACAACCCAAAATCAGGACTCGCCAAAAGACTGACTGTTCTAAGCCTTTATTGTAGGACAACTTGTATACAAATACTTGATGTGATGAGAACATGTTCGAAAAATATTTATATTACCAACTCCTAATTTGCCTCTTCATTCACCCTGGGGTACTTTTCCAGTAGTCACAATTTTCAACTTACCTCACTGCAGTGTTCCAAAGCGCTCCTAGGGTCCGTGCCAGTTTATAGAAGTGTTGTAGACCAGCAAAATAAACAAAGCGACCTGCAGAAAATGCTAACGACTAGCTGGAAGTTGATATAGTGGAATTTATTTGACTTTTGATGACTTCAGTAAGGGGAGAACTGTGACTAATCCACAAGCTGGGGAGGGTTTTCAGGTGGCCTGTTAAATTGCTTAACTAGAGTATGGCAGGGAGTGAAAGTCTAAACTAACCTAATTCTTCTGGGAAAAAAAATGTGAGAGCCCAGCACTTTCTGTCTCTTCCTTTCTGAAAGCCTTTCACACTGCAAACTAGTTAACATTGAAGAGGGCTGCCTCCTTTAAATTTACACTGTAGAGGGCTCTCTCCTTTAGACATGTCTTAATTGAAACTTTTTTTCCCCTGTAGTGCCACAGTGCTGGGTTTTTTTTCTTTTCTTTTCTTTTATAAAGGATGGGAGGGAAGAAGATTCTCAATTTGTTGGAAGTTAGTATTATCACAAATCTACATAAAAAGCGATCATTTCTGGTCACTTGTAAATATGTATAAAGTGACAAAAGTACCCTTAAATCAAGATTCCTATTTTAAACATTGACAACAAGTTCATTTTTCAAAGCTTCAAAAAACAAATAGGTTATCACCCAAATCACAGGTAAGTGGACACATGGCATTATTCCCTAAATCTCTTCAGACTGAAACTTGATGAAGCTCTAAATTAGTCACAAAGGGGGTATTGTTTAAAAGTAAATAGGCTTTTGTTTAAATACTATAGTTTCAATTTCCCCCTGGTTCAAGGGAAAAAGAAAAAAGATGCAATCTACTTAACTTTGCTTACTTGAAATTTTTGTTTTAGTTTTTATAAACCTGCTTTTTCAAGAACGGGCAGTACAAGAGAAAGGCTTATATAGATTATAGACTTATGGACTTGGATAAATAATTAATGGGCAAGAATAATTATCTGGAAGATGTTTAATCATTAATTTATCTGAGTCATCTCAAATATTTGAGCTTACCCACAAAATATTGCACTAATTATGAGTGTATATATTTTGTCAAATTGGAAATTAATATATGATGAGAATCAGCATTTTGAAAAATCAAAATATGAGATTGAGTCTGTTTGGTCTACCTTTGTTTGTTAACAATAAATGAAATTTCTTTTCCCCTATTTTCCTGATAAAAAAAAATAAGCTACGTTAATTCCATCTGTATGTTTAACCAAAAAGTCAAACTTCTTGGTTAGGGAGGCTACCTTTGCCTTTCCTTTAGGGACTTTTTCCAGGGAGTGGGGGTGGGGAAAACACCTCATTATTAAAATATCTGGTGAACAATTAGAGTTCTTTCAGAAGACTTAAGGGGGAAAAATGTCCTTTAACATAATGCTAAATTTTGCAATTTATGGCTGTGTTCTTCAGTGTGGTGTTTTCCAATACAATTTTATTACAGGCTCTAAATTATACTTTCACAGGAAAGGTCTGTCTTTAAACTCTTAGGTCAGAATTGTTCAGATCTTTTCACACTGAATCAATCAGGTTTAAAGCTGGCAAAATCCTTGGCAGCCTTGTAAATCTTCCAAAAGATGTTATCCAATTACCCTTCATGGGCCACAGGATTCCATACCACATCGTGACTATTTCCTTCTCTATGAAGAATTAAGTGCTCATGAGAGGTTAGAAACCAATGAAGTTAAAAAATAAGGTTCTGCATTTTTCCTACAGTTCACACGGCATAGATATCTTTGCAGCTACTAAAAGATCGTGGGCTCTTCCACAGACGTTCTGACCTAAACAGTGGCCCTGGCATCATTGAAGCTTTAGTTTAAAAATAGCAAAACAAATAAATAATCATTTTAATCATATCAGAATGGTTCCTATTACAAAATCTTATGTGAGGCCTGTAATAAGAATTTAGCATAAAGCTATGTCCCTAATGGCAAGCAAAAGAGATCACTACTGTTCTTAGTTTTTCAAGAAAAAGAAAATTTTAGGTACGTTCAAGAAATACACATGGGATTGAAAAAGAAAATAAAAGGCAGATAGATATATTTCTCTGGTTTGGGTTTTGAGCTTCTAAAAAAATGTGCTTATTTTCCATTTAAAAACACATATTAATCTCTGTTAGTTCTTCCTCCTCTAGATTGCAGATATAGAATACTAATAAAAGGCTAAGGAGACATTCAGTTTATATAAGAGCCTATTTCTTGCCACTTGGTTTCAAGGGGAAAAATAATCATGGGCATAATCATTCTAAACTAATATTTCAAGGGAAAATGTGAACATGTGTACAGATTCCTCCACAGAAGTTAGAAAAGAGCTGCTCTCCTTTGTAATGTAAAAAGTAGAGTGGAGGTTATGGGATTCCAGCTGCACCTTTGACCTCAAGGCCTCTAGAGTCATTCACTTGCCATGACCTGTGACCTTTAGCAAATCACAACCCTGACTATCTGTTTCACTTGATTTTTATTACCTACAACAAAAGGTCTTTTTCCTTCTGGAATGCATAAGCACAAGTCATATAAGTGTTTGAAAATAGTTTATCAGCCAACAATAAGGCAAATTTAAAAAGTATGAAAAAAAAATCATCAAGCATGAAAGAAAATAGCATTTAAAGTTTGCTCTAGTGGAGTAGATAGATTTCAGGGACTACATTGTGAACACTTAGCCACATGTTCACCCTTTTAAGATCTTTGCTTTCTTTGATGTAAAATGTGATGTAGCAAGAGGTAGGAAGATTAGTGCTTTTATAAATTGTGCTTCTGGTTCTTTGCACTCCCGTCATTAAAAATTACAGACATCACTTCTGCAGCTGTATGCTCATCAACACTTCCTTTTAGCCACTATCTGGATTGCTTCTATCTCCAGAGAAACTCAATTCCTCTTATCAGGATCCTGTGTGAAAGGTGAGTATGTGTAAACATTAGAAGTAAAATGTAGCATTGGAGCCAACTCAAGTAAAGACTAAGGAAGTCAGGTTACTCATATTTTTTTTAAAATGCATATGGAAGTCCTCTGGACTGAATATTCAATTATTTATATACAAGTCTAAGTCCTAACTCTCACTTGGTCTTTATGATAATATCAACTATTAAGAATCTACTTAGTACGCACCGCTGATTGGTAACATCAAATGATTGGAGTTTTCACAAAATTTCTAATACCCTACTTTGCTTGTTTGTTTAAGTAAATAATAGGAAAAAAAAATAGAGAATCTTGAAGGCATAGATTAATGAAAGACTCTAAAAAGTTCATCATGGCAAAGAGTGACCTATACTTTTTTTTACCAAGTTGAAAACACATGGAATTTCTTGAATTGTATTACTCTATCTAGGATTTGTCTACTTACAGAATATTTTATAGTTATTGCCCAGTCAGTATGGAGATTCTTATCTTATTCTTCCTAACTTTCATATTTATTACTGTAACACCAAAAGCTTTATACAGCAATCAGGATCCTTCTCTCTTCAGATCTCAGCTAAGGCTTCTAAGGCTTCAAATTAAAGCTCTCGGAATTTAGTTTTCATTACCTTTGCACTGGAATATTTATGACTTCCTATAGAGTTAGTCTTCAATAAAACTTAATTATAAAGGAATTGGGGGGAAATTTGTTACATTTTTAACCTGAAAATATTTTTAAGCCTGAAAGTTGAGTCAATATAAAGTAAATTGATTCTTCATTTCACAGAAATTAATTACTGGTTCTTAATATCATGGAAATATGTTACAGATGTCATTTGATGAGACAATTAAATCATGAACATTGTGCATATTTTAACATTTCTCTCATGTTAAAACATTTCAATAATGCTATTGCTTCCTTTCTCCTTCCTCGGGAAGGATGGGTTCCAACATTTTTATAGCCATGAGAAAAAAAATACCATGAATAATACTAAAAAGCAAGGTTACTCTTGGCGTATTATTTCTTAAGACCCCACTAATCCCATTGTGTATCCACTCTGGACCTCTTCCAGAGCAACATATATTTGAAATTCAAAAGATCACTCTCCCCTCTCTCCCCTTCCACCACTCCAATCCCCCACCTCCTGCTTAAAATATTTCAGTGGATAGCCATTCTGGTAGATCAGATTTCTCAACCTTCTTCCTATTGACATTATGGATGGGATAACTCTTTGCTGTGGGAGGCTGCCATATGAATTGTCAGATGCCTAGCAGCATCTCTGACCTCTATACATTAGATGCCAGTAAACCATCCCACCCCCACACCCAGTTGTGACAACCAAAAATGTCTCCAGAGACTGCCAACTGTCTCTTAGCTATAAAAATTGTCCCTGGTTGGGGAGCCACTGGTTAGGGATGCTTCAGTTGCACCCCATAAGCATTTCCCCTTTGCCGGCAGGCACCGTGCTAAGCTTGTCGGTACAGGGTTCTGGAGAGACACTGTCGGAGGAAGCGGATTCTTCTCTTGATAGAGTCACTTCCTCTGCTCTTGCTCCTAGGCTATAGCTGCTGGAGGGGGTGTGTGCCCAGTGGCAAATGCCCTCCAGCAAATTTTGCCTTGAGGCTTTCTAACTGCCAGTCCTTGCCCAAGTTTTCCTGCTTGCCAGCCTTGGCCTGCTGGCTATGGACCAGATTTGGCCCCGGTCAAATCCAGTGAATTTTTCTGCCGTCCTAGGGGCCACAGCCACATCACTTCCGATAAAGTCTAAATCTCAGCCTTGGGGACGGTACCCCCACACAAATTTGTTCCTTCATTGGGTACTATCTCTCAGCCCTAAGGTATTCTTTGAATTCTCTTTTTTCCCCTCCTAGTGGCTACTCACCTGTTATCAACTAATAATTCTTTATATTAAATTTTACCTGTTCGAATTTCTGGTACTGATTCCATTTTCTTCCTGTGACCCTCTCTGGTACGGTAGATCAGTGAGTAAAAAGTTGGAACACATACACACAAAAGCATATACACGGTCTTCTTTCAAGAATATTCTGCATTTCTAAGCTGAAAACTGTTACGGAGCAGAGCTTTTTAAGTACCTAGCATAATGATCAGAATCCGAGAAACAATTTCACCGCGGGATGGAGCCGGAGAGGTCACCCAAGCCCTTGTTTTCCAGTTGAAGCATCCCGGTCACCGAGAGGTTAAGTGACTTCATTTACTGAGTACCAGAGTGGATGGGAGTCCCCAGGGACGTGATCTGAGGCAGCTCCGTAAAATGTGCTCGGCCCCCTGTGAGGACGTGCTGGAGGCGCTTCACCAGATGACTCACAGGCTTTTTTTTTTTTTTTTTTTTTATGAATACCCATGGGAAGGAGAATTTTTCTCTAGTCTAAATACCAGGAATAATTATGCTTCTTCTGGACGACTGCTCTGCACTCAGCTCGTGGACACTGAATCATGTAACTGCCTGTGACATGGATGGCAGCCAGAAAGTTGACAAAGCTGTGGATCTTGCCTGGCACGTGGGCTGAGCCTCCAGACATTCCTTTTGCATTCTCTCTCCCCTCACTTAATCTGTTGTTTTCTACTATGCGTTTCCTTTTGACTTAATTGCCTCACATACTTGTTATTTTTGTTCTATTATATGTTAATTACCTTTAAAAAATTCTTTTAAGAATAAGATGGGTAGAAACAAAATATTGAAGTAGAAATCCCCAATTCTCCTCATTACTTCAGTACTCTTTTCATTACAGTATTTGCATACCATGGAAATGAGTTTTAAATATTTATATGCTCACAAGAATGGGTGCTTCTAATATGCCCCAATTTGTTTAGATATTTCAAAAATTCTCCTGGTATTTTTTTTTAAGGAGTTACTGGGGATTGAACCTGGGACCTCATACGTGAGAAGCAGGTGCTCAACCACTGAGCTACACCCACTCCCCTCTTCTGGCATTTGGTACCTAAATAATGTTTTGCAGATTTCCATTTTCATATCCAAAGAACAAAAACTGTTGGCCTGGCCCTTATCAACTTCCTAAGAATTCTTCCATGAAAAGGCATCCAAATTAATAAAGATTTACTATAACAAAGCTGGCCTTATTGATAAAGCAAAATACTTATAGGCTCATAAAATATTTTATATCATTTTCTTATTTCTTCACTGAGTTGTAGTGTCAAAATTTGGTTTCTTTCAAGGATGGTCATTTAGGAATATTCCACAAAATGGAGGGAAAAAAAGTCTTTTACTTTTGTGCTTTTATTTATTTTTTCCTTGCTGAATAAGCAGCTTTTTGTGTGTGTCTCCATAGGATGGTGAGAGATGGCTACTCAAAACCTTATTTACACCTGGACTCCCTCATGTTTCCATGTTTCTGCAGTCAGACTTCTACAGATATCATTTATCATGGGCAGTGACTCATACCTTGTAGGGGCAAAATAAATATTTGCTGAATAAATCCTAGTGGCTGCTACCAAAAATGGGAAATGTTGGAAACAAAGAAGCAATCACAGAAAATAAAGTAACTGCAGCTGTGGAAATAGAGAAACTGCATGATATTCCTGCTTCTCTCCTCATAATTCCTCCAAAGAGAGGAAGATTTTTGTTTCTCTGTACTGAAGCTGAAACAGAAAATACTTTTGGCTTCCTCGGGTTTCAGATAAATAATTCTAAACTGTGTTTTTCTTGTTTTCCTTTACTTCCGAGAAAACAAGGCATTTAATGCCATAGGTAAATATACATTATTTTCTTTAACCATCTATATGAGAATTTGCCAAAGCTTTTATGCAAATATATCTGGCAACCTTGAACTCACTCATGCCTTCAGTGAAACAAAGTTAGGGAAATTGTCCTACAGACCAACTAATAGAGGGAAATTCTGGGAAATGGGCCACAGAAACAAAAAAAGCTAAATAAGAAAGAAGTTCAAATGAAATGATGAAGAACCAAGCCTCAGCTCCAGTCTTGTAACCAGTACATTATAAGACATAGCCTTTCTGCAGTATCTTACTTAACCCCGCGTGTGGTTCAAAGGCAGCCGGGCCAGTGTCCTTATTACTGTCTTATTTTCCATTTATTTCAGAAAACTTAAGAACAATCTTCCATGGGATTCAATTGGGTTATTGGGTTATTGCCCTTCATGCCTTCAAATATATTCCTGTGCCTATTTCTATTAGATAAGTCTTTGATCTTCAAAAATAAAGTCTGCATTTCTCTCAGGGCTCCTCTGGGATACATTATCTCAACCAAATCAATGAATCCTTATCTTTGGACATCCTGAGTTCCTCTCACAACTGAACTAGCAGAAATCAAAGGAGACAAAGGAATTTCTTAAAGAGACTACTAGGCTTTCAGATGTAATAACAGCCTTGAAAGTGAGGTATGTTTTTTATGGTGAATATCATTAATAGAAAAATAATCTGTGTGTTTTTCAGTGGTGTTATCAATTACATGAAAATTTCTCATGAGCACCTTTAAAATATTGTAACAAATGCAATCTTTGAAGTTTGTAAACCTTTGCTTAAGGGAAGCATATATATTACAAGTATCAGGTCCTCTGGCATGCTAAGGTAAGATCTGGAACATAAGGCAGTGGTGTAGCAAGAACAGAGCTTTCCAGATACCATGTGCAGGGCCAAAGGAAGCTATGCTGCAGTTACATCTGCTCTTCCTTTGTGGACAGCTCATTTCTGGTAAGATGTGGAATCCTTAGGTAATTAAATCAAGGCCTTCATCTAACCACTGGAAAGCCTGTCTTTGGAGTTAGAAGTGGCAGTGATCCCACAATATGCAATAACTTGCGCTTCCCCTTGACAACCAGAGAAGTTCCTCAAAGGCCATGTGCAGGATTCTGTAAGCAAGTAAATACAAAGAGCAACATGGCTTGTGCAGTACTTAGCAATATAAATATGACAATTCATGCTGCTACTTTTGACTCCTGTGGAATTACAATGAGAATAAGGCAGCGGTGAGAAAAGCTGTGGCTTAAGAGTACGTAGTTTTGGGGTGAAGGTAGAGATAAAGGTTGTTGTGGTTAAAAATAAATGATTGTGTTGCCATGGTTTCCTTCTTTATAAATGCTTTTCAGTGTGAATTGCTGTTGTGTTTAATTTTAGATTCATACAGATTTTTGACAAATAAGAATTCCCATGCATCTGAAAAAATGGTTTTTAAAAAGCTGTAGGAAAATGTTTTTGGCAGCCTGGTTCAAACATTTCTGAGCAAAATAGGCTGCAGGGTTCTGGCTTTTAGACAACTACCAAAGGAAAGTAAATAAAGAGAATGAGGACTTAGAAACCCTGTAATACTACATTTACTCTCCTGATTAAAACATGAGTTTGTATTATCACAACATTTAAGGGCATTTTGAGTTTTGAGGATTGCCTCCCAGACCCATGGGCAAACAGGTGTCCGTCCTTATGGAGTAGCTCTCTTGATGACCAGCCCATGAAGGATTACACGTGCCAAATGTTGTTAGAGAAATATGCATTTATTAATCCATGACAATATAAATGTGTGCAATATATATCCATATGTATTTAGGAGTATAGTATCACAGGCTCTAGTTGTGTTTTCAAAATCTCATATTTTCTCAAATACAATTCCATTTTCTTAAATAGGGCATCAGAATTTCCTTATTTAAACCTCCACAAAAAGAGCTATCATTCACTTAATTAAAATATTTCAAATTTGGAAAACATAGATGAAAAGGAAGACTTGATTTTCCCAAAACTATTCTTTTCCCTTATGCATTTATTGTTGGACTGTTTGAATAGAGAATGACCTACCACAATTAAAATAGGATTTCATTTTTAAACAAAAAGAAAATAATCAAATTACTTGTACAGAAATACATCCTAATATAGTTTTCTTGTAAACAGTGAACACTGAATTGTTGCCCACTGTAAACACTTGTTTCAAAAGTATATTTAAAGGTTTAAAGTTTCATAATGTTTTAAATTTTAATTTAGGTGTCCATTTTCTTTTTCTATGGATTGTATGGTTAATCTTAAGAATCTAGCAAATTGAAAATTTTAGAAGTTAGAATGTATTAATGTAAGATAGTAAAGGATAGATTTCATTATAACTGATAGCAAATGAGTGAACCATATTTTCTTTATGAACATTGTCTAATTGTGTTATTCTGATTTATTATAAAAATCAACTATTTTTAATTATACATTTAATGGTTTAGTCATACTAATTCCATTTTTACTTTTTCTTTCCTAAAATAATCCTGAATCCTCAGAAAATAAAAAGTGATTCTTGCAGTACTTTAGTTCAGTTAAAGTTGAAACAGAAATTGTGGTATTTCTCTTGATGTACCCTGAATTCAAGTTTACACATATAAAAAAAAAAATTTTTTTTTTTTTTCTGCATGTGTATTTGAGAGGGGTATGGTTTAATTATTAAGCTAATTCAACTAAAAGTATGTATTTTGCCCAACTTGTTATATCAATTTCTTCTTTTATTTCTAAGTGTGAGGTCATTGTCTCATGTTTTATAGTTTCTATAGCATAATGAAAGATTGTTTCATTGTACAGCTTGTGTTTCTGATCCAATGTATTTCTAAGTTAGTTTCATGCTAGTCTATTACAATATATTCCAGTTGGGTTTACCTTCTTTGTGACTAAAATAGGGTGAAAATTCAAGTATTTTGAAATTTCATGCTCTTTAAAGTAGACTTTATCAAGTGCCTGGTCTTTCTAGAGGTTTGTCGAGGAAGGTAGGTGGGCTAGGGGCATGCTTCCTTGATCTGTTCTGAGCTTTGCTTGTGGCTGGCTGGAAGAAGTACTGACTGTGTTTTTTCTGGAAGATCAAAGTCACACAGGCCTTTGGGCTGAGGAGCAACCCCAGGGTTTCATGGTTATTATATCATTTGACATTGCCATCCAAACCTGATGTAGACAGGTCTTCTCACCAAGAGCAACCAAACAAGCTTGACAAAATACTTTTGGAGGTTTTGGAGAGCTACCAAAGCAACCCAGACTTAGGGGACAAATCCTTTGAGGTGAGCCTGACGTTTTATGCCTTTTTTTTTTTCCCCTGGGATATCTGCCCTTCAAAAGTAGCATGGACAACAAGGTTGAGAAGTTTAGGAGAATGTGGATATGGAGAGGCAGAGAAGCTGAGCAGAGTTTTCTGCAATCTCACAGGACTGGAGAGTCAGAGCAGAAGTTCAGGAGCTGAGGGGCTATCTTAGTTTCCTAATGCTACCTTAACAAAGTACCACGAACTAGGTGGCTTAAAACAACAGAAAATTTTTGTCTGACAGTTTTGGAGGCTAAACATCTGAAATCAAGCTGTTGGCAGGGCTATGCTCCCTATGAAACCTGTAGGGGGAAGCCTTCCTTGACCTGTCTAGCTTCTGGTGTTTGCTGACCATCCAGCGATGGTCACTCTTAGCTTACAGCTGTAGTATTTCAATCTCTGCTTCCATCAACACATGGTATTCTCTCCTCTTGTGCCTACCTGTGTCGCCTCCCTCCTAGTCATATTGCCTTAAGGCCCTACCCTTCCCCAGTATGGACTCATTTAACTTATCTAATTCCATCTGCAATGACCTTATTTCCAAATCAGGTCACATTCTGAGGTACTGGGAGTTAGGATGCACCATAGCTTTTTGGGGGAACACAACTGGACCAATCACAGAGGCCAAGATTCTGGAAAGAAGGTAAGCACAGAGGAATGAACCCAAGGATACGAGACCAGACCTGGAGAGAAAGTAGGCAAAAGAAACAGATGCAGATGTAATCCAAATAATGGAATTATGAGGCACAGACTTTAAAATAACTCAAGAAAAGTTGGGACAAAATGAAGAATTTCATTAGGAAATTGAAATCTCTTCAATGATGGAATCAAATAAAATAAAATCTCTATAAATGAAAAATGAATGGAATTAAGAATGCAATAGACAGTTACCGTGTCAATTTAGACATAATTGAAGAAAGGACAATGATCTGGGAAGTAGAGCTAAAGAAAAAATACAGACTAGAATATATAAAGGAAAACCAAAAAAAAAGCTAGAAATTAGAGAAGACAGACTAATAGATGCCAAAGTCTGTGATTAGAATCACAAAAGGGGGAGGAGGGAGAGTGAAACAGATAGAAGCAATATGTAAAGATATAATAGCCAATAATTTTTCAAATGAATGAAAGACACCAAGCCGTAGATTCAAGAGGCAATATGAACTCCAAGCAGGATTTTAAAAAAAAGAAAAAAGAAAAGAAAAACACACCCAAGTAAATCATAAAAATCTGCTGAAAATAAGAGATAAACTTCAAATGAGCTAAAGAAAAATTATAAGCTTTTACTTTTGAAGACCAAAAGTAATCGCAGTAGTTGACTGCTCGACAGAAATAAAGTCAGTAAACAATGAAATGGCATCTTTTGGATTCTAAAAGAAAAACTTTCAACTTAGAAATATATACCCAATGAAAATATCCTTCTAAAATGGAGACAAATAAAGACATTTCTAGATAAACAAATTGTTATCAACAGACCTACACTAAAAGAAATATTAAAATAATTTTTTCAGGAAAAGGAAAATAATAACTGGTGAAAGCACTGAAATTGCAGGGAAATACTGAAAAACAATGAAACCTTAATTATATGGTTAATGTAAATAAATATTGACTGCAAACAATAATAATAATTTCACTGTATGTAGTAAAATATATTTATAGAATAAAAATGTATCATAGCAATAGCCCAAAAAGCAAAGAGTGATGATTAATGATAAATAAGTGTCCTAAGATTCTTATATTATCTAAAAAGTGATCAAAATTGATTTGTGTTAGATTCGAATAGGTCAAGAATCTGTTATGATATCTAATGTAACTAATTAGCTAATGTGTGACAAAAAAGCTAAAGGAAGGAAAACGAAATGTTTAAAATATATTATTAATTCCAAAGAATGCAGAACAGCAAGAAAAAGAAACATAGAGTAGGCATAACAAATAGAAAAAAACATAAGATGATTGATTTAATCACAAATATATCAGTGATTGCATCAAATATAGAAGTGTAAAGTGTTTCAACAGCTTTGGAAAAATTTCTGGTAGTTTCTTAAAAAGGTAAACACACTTCCATCCTATGAATCATCAAGCCTACTCCATTGTATTTCTCCCAAGACAAATAAAAACTTATGTAAATGCAAAGAGTTGTACACAAATGGTTATAGCAGCTTTATTCACACTACAGACAAACTGGAAACAACTCAATTGTATCAACAGGAGAGTGGATATATGAATTGTAGAATAGTCATGTGATGACTGTGACTGTGTGAAGCTTTTTGTGAATCCCAGAACAGATCATGATCTTAGAGTTAAGCCCTTCCTGTGGGTGTGGGACCCTTTGATTAGACTGAATTTAGTTGGGGGTCTTTGATTGGAGTTATTCAGTGAGCCATGACCCCAGGTAGGTCTCAGCCCACTTGCTGGAGTCTTAGTAAATGGGAGCAACATAAAGAAATACACAGAAAAAGAGAGCCACCACTTTACCCTGCCATGTGAGAAAAGACTCCAGGATTGCCCGCAGGTGCAGAAAGTGAAACCCTGAGAGGCTGAGAGGTGGAGGCTGGACTCAGCAAAGCAGCTAAAGCTGAAGCAATGAGGAGCGGGGAGAGACAAGCCATATAGCCTGATTGCCCATAGCTAAGCCAGTAATAAAGTAAACCTGGAGGAGAACTCTGAGACTGGCCACCATTTTGCCTTGCCATGTGGCAGGAGTCCAGGATCTTACCTTTGGTAAGACAGCATTTCTGATGATGCTTTGATTTGGACATTTTCACAGTCTTGGAACTGTTAGATTTTACCTTGATAAATTTTCATTATAAAAGCTAACTAATTTCTGTTATTTTGCATTGGCAGCCTTTAGCAAACTAAAACAATGACTCTGCAATTAAAAAAAATAATAATAATAAACTACTGATACAGGTGACACTATGGATGAAGTTAAAAAACATCACATGGGTCAGAGGAAGCCATACAGAAAAGCTTATGTGCGGTATGATTTCATTTATATACAAAACAGACAAAGCTAACCTATAGAGACAGAACTCAGAAGAATGGTTGCCTATGAGAATAGAGGTTGACAGGAAAGTAGTCAAGAGAACTTTCTGGGGGGATGGAAATGTTCTACATTTTGATTGAAGTGTTGTTTTCATGGGGGTACACATTTGTCAAAACTCATTATATCATTCACTTAAGATATATTTTACTTTGTGTAAATTTTGCCTCAATAAAAAAGCAAACAAACAAATAATAAAAACACACACAGAAAGGTAAATAAGATAACTACTCTAAATTAAAAAAAAAAAAATTATCAGTCTGGAAAAAAATACCAAATATATCCTGCTTTCAGGACACATTTATAAAGACACATTAAAAAGACAAAAGTCAAAAATAAAAGGATGAAAATATGATATCCCATGCAAAAACTAATCCAAAGAAAGCTGGCATATTTAATTAGTATCAAAGTACAATTTAAGAGAAGAAAAGACATTACTAGATTTAAAAAGAGGCATTATACAGTAAATTAAAACAATTCTAACTTTGTATGCTCCTAATACTATAACTTCAAAATATATTTGGTGAAATTGTTAGATTATAAGGAGAAATAGAAATATCCAGAAACATAGTGAGAGATTTTAATATACTTATCTCAGTAATGAAAAGAAAAAGAAGACAAAAAATCAGTAAGATTATAAAAGATTTCAACAACACTTTTAATTAACCTTACCTAATTGATGTATATAGAACAATGCATCCAACAACCACAGAATTACTTTTCAAGAGAACATTGAACATTTATCAAAATTGACCATATGCAGGTCTATAAAGCAAGCAGAAGAAAATATGAAAGAATTTAAATCCGACAGAATATCTTCTCTGACTGCCATGACAATAAGCCAGAAATCAATAAAAGCAAAATCACTAGAAAATCACCACTTGTTTGGAAATTAAGTAATATATCATCAAAAAAGAAACTGGAACTCATGTTCTGATGATAGGCATCTAAACTGGTACTACCAATTGAAAACTGTTTGGCAGCATCTAAAGAAATTGAAAATAGACATGTTCAATTATAAAGCAATTCCACTTCTAAGAATGTACCCAACAGAAATGTATACATGTGTTTACCAAAAGACATGAACAAAAATGTTTACAGAGACACTATTTGAAATAGCGCTAGGGGGGTCAGATGTAGCTCAACTGGTTGGGCGTCCATCTCCCATATGGAGAGACCCGGGTTCGATCCCCGGGACCTCCCGGTAAAAAAAAAAAAAAGAAATAGCGCCAAACTGGTAATATTCCCCTCAAATGATCATCAATATCAGAGAAGATAATGTGGTATATTCATTCAATATATTAACATATTGAAATTAATGAACTACTGATATATGCAAAAATTTGGATAACTATCAATTTTGAGTAAAGGAGACATACTTTGTGATTCTGTCTGTATAAAGTTCATCTATATAAATTATGTTAATAAATATCAGAATAGTTGAGACCTGTGGGGAGGGAGTGGTTAATGACTGTAAGAGGGCTTCTGAGATGCCACTAAAGTTCTATTTCTGGATCTGGATAGTGATAAACCAGTGTGTTCATTTTGTGAAAATTCATTGAGGATTTAGGCGGCTTCTCTATGTATATATTATTTAAAATAAAAAGCTGACTTAAAAAAAAAAAGCATAGACAAATTCTTTTAGATATCTTCAGTAAGGGCAAATGATTCCTTCTTTGAGAATTTAATTCAGCTTCTTGAGAAAAGGCAAAGGTAATTTTGAAGCCATCTGATGAACAGAGTGGGTGATTAAGCCAAGTAAGGGTGGTCTGACCAAAAAGGAAATGCAGCTGTAACATAAGATTGATTCTTTTATGAGGCACAGAAAGTGGTCACAATAATATCATTTCAAAAGCGGATTTCCAAAAATTTTAAGCAATGGAAAACTGGTAGAAATAAGTATGACTGTCTGCCTGCAATACTCATTTGTGTGAAATTTGTTCACCCATCTGTTCACATAGGTACTTACGTGTGTATTTAACAACCTGTTTTAATGTATTGTAACTCATTTTGGCCATCCCAACATTCTGGTGCAGAAAGGATTGTAATTAATTTGTGAAGGTAGGTATTATTATCCTCCAATTTTTCATTTTAATTTTTTTGGAAGAGAGATGAGAAGGGGTAGACACCCAGGCAGTGATTTCCCCAAGGTTAACCTGCACAGCTAAGAAGTGCTAGTGGCTGAATTTGACCTGAGGTTTTCTGATTCCTGCTTACTTCCCTTGCCCTGTGTATTCTGGAGAGTTATAAGGACATTTGTATCTCTTTTTTATGTTTTATCTTTGAGGCATTTCCTTATTGGCACTAATCTTTTATAGAATAGAGCATACTAAGCTTCGTATCTTATCTCAAACTAATTCAAAATTTTTAACAATTTTTATTAGGTTTGTGTCATCTGTATACTGCAAAAACAATAAGAAAATTAAAATTACAAAAAGCAGCTATCTGTCTTGTTCCATTGCCTCTTTTATATCTTATAAAATCAGACTTTCATTTTAGAGTGAATTTATCTGATTCCACTATTGAGCCAGGCAGAATCATGCAGTTATTAAAACTGAAGTCCCAAGTTCCTCTTGTAAAGTTAGCTAACACATTTACTAGTGTTTGAATGATATCCCAAGCTACTCCTGAGGAACTACTCTATCCTTGGAGAATTATCTTGAAGCATAGCAATATAACTTGCTTTCCCATACCATGTATTTTACATAACCGATGATCAAAAATATTTGTAGAATGTATTAATCAATGACTTATTAGTGACATGTGGCACTTTGATTTCGGGAGAAGCTCAGAGCTCACACTCATACCTTGGACACAGGGTATTTTTTTCTGCTCTTTGTAACAGCTTATGTAGTTACTGTGCTAGGTAAAGTCTGATATACGCCTTATGTAACACATTCAGATATGTGTGGGCAATTCTCAATGCAATTTTAAATTTGGTTATTGTGACTTTTGTTGTTTTCAGTTTATTTTTTATTATGTAGAATTCATGTGACCTTTGGAAGACAATAGCTAGTAACTATAACCAGAGCCAGATTAAGCTTTGGTCATATATATATTTTAAGATTTATTTATTTACTTTATCCATTTTAAACCCCCCCTTCCCCATTTGCTGTTTTGTGTCCATTCGCTGGGCAATTCTCTATTTCCTGCCATCTCTTCTCATCTTCCTCCTCCAGTCTTCACCAGGACTCGATCCTGGAGACCTCCAATGTAGGAGAGAGGTGTTCTGCCACCTGCGCCACCTCGGTTCCTGGTTTTCAGAGCTTTCGGAGCATCTCATCTTGTCTCTCCCCTGTTACGTCATCATCTTGCTGCATGGCTCCAGGGGCCTGGCGGCTCACCAGCACACAGAGCCTGGCAACCCATGTGCCTTCTATATATATTTTTTTTATTTTACCAGGAGGTCTCGGGGATCGAACCCAGTTCCCTCCATATGGCAGACAGACGCCCAACCATTTGAGCCACATCCGCCCCACTTGGTCATATATTTTTAAAAATAATGTTATCTTGGATTTCTTCTGATAAGTGGTGAAAGACAAGTACTATTCTTTGTCCATCGTTCTTTCTTTATTTTGTTTACAATTATACATTTCATAAAATGGTGGCATATATATCTGCGTACAAAGAGCACATGACTAAACATTTTCTACAAAATTGAGATATTTCTTATATTTCCAATGTTTTGTTTTTCTCTGACTTCAGTCAAGGTCCCAACAGGAAAGAGATAGCTAACTCAAAGGGTTTAACTGAAGTCCCATGAAGAAAATATTTACAGAGTTAGGACTAGGATTAAAATGGAGCCAACATACAAAATTGAACACGCATTTACATAGATCCAGCAATTGTATTTTAGGCATTTATCCCAGAGAAATCAAAACTTATGGTCACAAAAAAACCTGTATGTGAAAGCTCATAGAAGCTGTATTTATAATAGGCTGCCTCCTGGGGCACAGGCAGGGCAGAGTATAGCCATGAAGATGGGGGAGCAGGAGGCAAATGGAAAAATTGTACACATCTCTGCCATATGCAAACACTTTTTTCTAATATTTTCCAGAGCAAAATTTTTCCTTTAAAAATTGAATTTATTTTTTCTGAAATCTTCTCCATATTTTTTTCAATTGTATATAAAAGTTTTTGTCCAGTTGGTTCTATGATCAGTATTATTCTATCTGTTGTGAATATGTGTTTATAGCTTTTGTTCAGTAAACAAACACTATGTAAACTGGATCCATTTCTTACATTTTAATTAAAAACATTTATTAGGGCCTCACATTATGCTATTGCCAGAGATAGAATTAATAAGGTGTGACCCCTCACACAAAGTATTCAAAATCCTGTGCAAAAGGTAGAAATATGTACCAAACACACACACACACACACACAACAAAACCCATCATAGGTAGAACAAATTGGAAGGGAGGAGTGCTGGGTCCTTAGCCAGATGTAAAATTCCAAATTTTAATATTGATATCATTATGTAGGTAGCTTTAAAATTCCATCACAGTTTTGCAAATGCTTGTGGGTGGAGGATGATATGAGAGATATGACTCTTGTAAATCTCAATCCAGCAACATAGTTAATGGAGTCCTGAGATGTCTTTGCATTTCTGAAACAAATGAGATTTTCAACCATTTGCCATCGTTTCCCTTTGGAAACGCAAGATGGTGTCTGCTCCAGTCACCTTTTCACCTCTTCTGTTGCAACTATCTGGACTATATCAATCTTTCAACCTTAATCCCTGACTAAATCTTCTACTGTTTTTCTTGCCACATCACAACATTTGAAGAAAAACAAACTTACAATTTGATTTTTGTCTTTAACAAGATAGGGAATATTATGTATATCATTTATCAGTTTTGAAATGTAAGCCACATAGGACATGAGTGTGATGTGAAAGCATTCTTTTTTTTTTTTAGTTGAATTACAGTTTTTCATAAAGGAAGAAAGATTCAACTGGGGATGTTCTGAATTTTTAAAAACACACTATAACCAACTTTGCAATATTTCCATCTGTGAAAATGAAAATGGATCTACATAGGTTTTAAAATATGTACCTAGATTTTTTTTCTTTAAAATTAGGTGTTCTTGCATTTGATTGTCACTGGAGAATATAAAAAGTGGTATATTTATATACATTGATGGAACCAAACAATGACTCAGTAGCAAGAGTTTGGCAGTCATTGTTCTTTGTACTTTACTTTCCTTGCACAATGAGATTTAATTTGTCTGGCCACTACTTTTAAAGTAAAAGGAAGGATCTGACTTGTAATCAACACAATTGGCTCAACTTTATAAAAATTGTTTGGTTTAAATAATGTATGCACATAAAGATGTCAAAAACAGTTCAAATTTTACTTGTCTTCTAAAACAGACTTGCTTTAAAATCCAATCTAAATAGTACAGATCATTTTGAAGCTTTTAGTCTTTAGTAAGAGATAGTGGGTATTTTTAATCACCTTAACTGCACAGAATAATACCACTGCTCTGTATTTTAAAAGCATCTTTATCTTGAAAATGATTGCATATCTTCCGTCTCATTTTATCCTAACAAATTCAGTGGCAATAGAACTCCATAGTGCAGATGAAGAATTGAAACAGAAGCAAATGATTTATCGAAAAGTGACATCTGCACAAGGTGCTATATGTGAAGCTAAGACCCTAACATCTGGCTCACCTCGCTTGCTGGGGCCTCACCATTGAAGTAATCAACACATCATGTGCGATAGGGTGTTAAAAGCTCATATCCCTCCTTTAATCCTAGTGGCTGGTGGTCACTGCCCTTCTGAATATGGCTGATGCAGGAAAACTTCAAAAGTAGAAACTCAGGAAGTCACAAGAAACGTTTGTTTGGCTTATTTTCTGGGGAAGGAGGAAGTAAGGAGGGTTTCTCCTAGTGCTATGCCAAACTTTTTACTCCAGCAAGCCCAACTTTTCATTCTAAAATGACAATTTTCTACAGGAAATAAATGACTCCTCCCATCCTGCATATTGCAGGAGAACTACGTGGAAAAAGAATTGCAACCCAGGGGAGTTTGCTATAGAAGCCACACCTGCTAGGACAAGGGATATAGAAAAGAAAGGGAGCAGGGAGAGACTGAAAGCCAGATGGCAGGCAGTTGAGGACACAGAGGTGGACAAGAAAAGAGTGTAGTTAATGAAAACGAGGAACTTAAGAAAGATTTGCCACAAAGGCAAGAAAACCCTAATAGCGATACTCTTTGGAGATGAAGTCATCATGGCAGAAGCATATTAGCCCTCTGAAACTAAAAGCAAGAAGGATCAAGAAGGGTAGGGCTGAAACAAGACCTGTTTTTTTATTAACTAACAAATAAGGAAGAAGTGGAAGATTTAGATTCACTACCAAACAGCATATCTGTAAATGCTTCAACTAAAATGCTTAATCAATTCTTTAGTAAACGTCCATTGTACTCAATTGTTACTCGGAACTAACTCCCTTTCTCTTACAAATCCCAAAGAAGTTGCTTTAGTCTGTTATCCTTTGGGAAACTGCTGAATCTGGGTGGCCTCTGAAACAAAGCAGCAGCAAACACATTTCAAGGACAGGAAGTAGAAAATAATGCCAAGTCCAGTGTTTTAGAAACTGGATGACTTTGGGGATAACTTGGTTGCCAGCAACGGGTTCCTTTATCTCTTTAGTCACAAATTAGAAAGAAAAACCTGTTCTTCCTGACTGCATTCCTTTTCAAAAATTTTCCTGTCTCACACCCAGATGGTGCCCTTTGAACTTAAAAGCTAAAGAACTTTGTTCTCCACTGTAAATTGTCCCCACAGCCATGTTGCTCTTCCATTTAGCCGCCAAGCTGGGGAGAATTGGCAGTTATGCCGGGCAATTAGCACTTTGAAATATTATACCACCACATATGTAACAGGTTAGCACAGAGCCTGGACATGGAGAGTGCTCCACAAATGTTAGTGGCTTTTTCCCCTCTGGGCACAAGACCAGGCAAGGTCTACTTGCACTTCTACCACTGAGACAGATGGAAAGAAGAGTGGGAAGGAGTTGGAGTTGATGTTTGGGTCCTATACAGAAGGGGACAGATACAGAAGAAAAAAATATGAAAGGCTGTTGCTAGATTCTTGTTTTAAAACTCAGCTTTAGATTTATAGGTCATTAAAAGAAGCCAGAAAAAAAAAATCAGAGGGAAATATAAACAATAGGAACAGGAAACATTAATATTGGAACCCTTGAAACCAATCACCTTTGTCTCTGATTGGGAAACAATCATCCATGATCGAAAACCTCATAGGCCAAAGTACTACAGACATTAACCAAAGACCTATTAGTGGACTCTCTCTACTAATAATTAATGATGGTTTTAAGTTTTCCCCAGCACTTTGTTTATTTAATACAATCCAAAATGTTATCACCTAGAAAGAATAAGCAATAGCAGGGCTGTTATTTATATCATCTGTGAAAAAATAAGCACTAACCCACTCTACTAATCCCTGAATAAAACCAGACATATGGTGGATATTAAAAAGCAAATATAGTCTGTCGCAGCTTCCTAAGTTTTTCTTTGGTTTTGCATGGAAACTCTAACTTTAAGAGAATTTCTCTGCTTAAGACATCCTTTACTAGATGAATTCTTTAAGACACTTTGTCAAGCTCTTCAAAAATCCTTAAGTCCAGAGGAAGGTGACTCCTAAAGTACTTAGATTTGCCATTTCAGGCAAATAGCCAGTCAAGAAGTACTAGATCCTTTCTAGCTGTCCCCCATAATCTTTTCATGACCAAAAGAAAGCATTATTACTCAAGACAAATTTAAGCCAGTGTTTAACTAGGCTTAAAAAACTGCACTGAATTTGGTTGTAGTTTGAGTCTGATGGAAAGAATACCAGCCAAGGAATCTGAGGATCTGCATATTAGTCTTGGACTAATATGCAGACTAATATGCTTGGACTAATATGCTCAGACTCTCAACTTCCTCATCTATAAAATAGGATAACAGAATCAATCAGGCCTATCTTTACATGAGAAACAGTCTTATAATTATAATTGGATATAAATTATTGTACCCGGTCAGATGGTATTCATTTAACAAACATTTTGATATTTCATCCCCCCCCCCCCAAAAAAAAACATTTTATTCTATTTGGATCTTTATTATCATTACGTGTAGCCAAAATCTCTGTTTTTTCTTGAAAGAGTAAGAAGGGTTAAATCTCAGGTATTACAAAGGCCCCTTTATTCCTCCAACCTTGCAGCATTTGGTTCTGAAGTCCTCCCTATCCTTTCCATGAATACTGCTTGATCTCGCTTGGAATAGGGGAAAACATGTTTCTAAATTTAGTCTAAGTGGATTTAACATATGGCATCCTACCTTCCTAGGTCAAGAGGTCTGAGGGTTTCTGGAAAACTGGAAAACAGACTTTGCTGGGTGGTAGAAATTGGAGAAGGCAGACCATTCAGCTATTTGGAAAAAAACAGTGACTTGAGGATTTGTTTTTCTTAAGCCTAATTTCTAAAAGGAAGCTATGCGCTAATGCTGAAAGGCTTGTTGCTTGAGTATTTCTTGATTTAGGCCTTTGTGATATTTCCCTGATTGCATCTAAGACATTAAATTATTTGACAGCTGGTCCATGTGCCAAACAGACTAGACCTCAAGGAATTTAAGTCAGGTTTGGACCAGGAAAATTACTCTTATTGGAATTAAGAATAAAAATAAATAGAATCATAAGGGGGGTTAGAATAGAAGTTTGGTTGGTTTTGTTGTTGCTGTTGTTTTCGTTTTTTAAGCCAAAGGGTCAAGGTCAGTTAAAGGACAAAAGAAAGAGGAATAAGGAAAAACAAAACATAGTGAAATCTAATAAAACCTTTAAATTAGGAACAATTTTTCAGTAAAGAATGTGATTCAAAGCTTATGCTTTTCTTAACAACAAAGACATCTCATTTCTTTTAGGGGAGTATGAGTAGCTCTTTATCAGCAAACGACAGCAGCGTGTATTTCTGCAAACTTTAAATGGTCATGAATAAGAAACAGCTACGATCTGCCATGTTTCCTTATTGTTAAACAAAGTATCTAAAAGGATTCAAAAAAACATAGAACATGATTTTATGTCTGTCATGAGATATCTACAGTTACTAGCATTCTTATAAAATGTTATTTTCTGGTTGCACCAATGGTATAAAAGGAGTCCTGCAAAATAGCAGCATTAGAGACTGAGCTGGAGTAGTATAAAATCCAAATGAAGGTATATGTTTGGTTCCTTGCAATGAAAATGACTGCAGTGAGAGTCATTGTAAACTATGTGAACACTGCCATCTAATGCATTGCTGAATATCGGCAGGTGCCTCCAGAAGTTATGCTGGAAAGCAAGAGAAACTGAAAATAACCACCTAATTAGGAAAACTGTTATTGGGATTTTACTTTAAATTAAGCTGAATATAGTATTTAAATAAATCATGGCTCCTGGATCTTATTTTTAAGCATATCAACAGTATTTTCTGAATACTTGCCACCCCTATCTTTTCTCATTTTCAAGGAACAGGTTTTTTATTTTATCTATGTGTGTAACAAATAGCATTTAAATTAAGAAATGTTCTACCTGTTTTAGAGCTTGAAAAAAAAATAGGTCATTGAAATCTGTTAATTCAAAAACACCCAAGACCTAGAAAAGACTGAACAATGTGTCTTTACGCAATGTGGGATGTGATTAAAATGTCAGATGCTGTGTTGGAAGCTATCAATCCTACATTCACCACGGCTATTTTCACTGCTTCAAGACTACTTAGAAAAAATTTTGAAAACGTTAACAATGAATGAGGTAAAAGAAGCATATCACACACACATGCAAAAGCAAGACTATCACAATTTTCTCTAGTCTTTAAACAAAGAATAGTTGGTGAAGAATTAAACCATTCCTTATATTGGCATTTTGTTAAATGGCTTCACTGACACTTCAAACGAGTCTGGCACAAGCATTTATATAAAATCTATTGGCAAGTAAGTTGAAATGGTCCTGTATTCTTCTGGTTTTGCTGCCAAGAAATAGCTGATGGTTATCTTACTGTGACAATTCCTACCCCGGAGAAACTGAAAATCCTATTTACAAGGAAAAGAAAAATAGTAGGCCAAATGAGAGATGGTGTGGGAAAATTGATACATTTGGGGGAAACATGCAGCTGTAAACTTCCCCAGCCTCTGCTGAGATCAGTTCTTCATGTTAGCTGAAGATATGTGATGGTCAAGGATTTAGAGGCAGTTGTCTACATTGACAATGGTAGAATGTTTGGAAAATGCTTGCATTTGTGCATTCATTAATTCCTTCAGGGTACTGTATATTAGGACCTGTAAGGGGTAGAGAGATCAAGAAGATCGTGTTCCTATATATTAAGACTTATACCAGAAGGGGAAAGAAGACATCTTCACAAACAAATAATATATGGCAGAGTTTAAAAATGATACAGTATTGGGTCGGATGTGGCTCAACTGGTTGGGCGTGTGTCTCCCATATGGAGGGACCTTGGTTCGATCCCCGGAACCTCCCGTTAAAAAAAAAAAAAAAAAAAAAGGATACAGTATTTAGCAGGCACTAGGTGCCCAATAATTATGTTTTGCATGAATGAATGTGTGGAAATTTGTTTGGATAAATGTAGAAATGAATGAATAAACTAGTGCCATAAGGGAAGTTATCAAAGTTCAAAGAAAATACAAATTATTTCTGACAATTTAGATAGGTAGGACTTGGAGAAGGGATCCAGGGGTTTAAGAAAGAATAAAATGTAGAGTTGATATTTGTGCAGCATGTTGAATGATTGGTAACATAAGCCCAGGTGGAGATGATGGGGAAGATCATTGTAGCACAAAAAACAATATAGATAAAGGTTAGAGACAAGAATTACTTAGGATGAAACTTATTTCTGTTTGCCTGGATAAGAGAGGATATAAAAAGAACAGGGAAAGACAAAAGTGGAAATTGTATTCACTGCCAATAAGTTAGGCATGTTGGGAAGAGTCACTGAAGGGTCTTGCTTATTAGAATGACATGAACATACCTGTGCTCTGGGAAGTTTGAAGTAGCTGCATCGTGTGGTAGAGGTTAGTTGAAGTGACAGGGAGCCAAGCTACCTGTTTGTGCCTCAAAAAAAGAGTTCTGTAGGAGTCTGTGAAGGTGAAAATAGGCTAAAGTTAACAAATGGCCTGAAAAGGCAGCCTAGTTGTCAAATACTGAGGAAGTAGAATAAAATACTCAAACCATCTATTCCATCTATAGCAGGGATATAATTTGCAGTTAATGGTTTCAGCTATTTCCTCATATAATTGAATATTGCCTAAGTTGACTAAAAGACACAAGCGGAGTGGCTGTCACGGTGAACAGTGTAGATGGTTAAGCCATTCTTCCATGTGTACAAGGCATGTGAGTGATCACAATTGTAGTCATATTTTACTGTATATCTTTGAAGGATTCTGTACTTTATACTAAATTTCTTCTATGGAGAAGAACACAGAGGTTCACTTAGCAAATATTATTGAGTATACCCGATGTGCCTGGGACAATGATAGGCACCGGGTTCATAATCGTGAACAAGTTGAGCTTAAAGTCGAGTGGGAGAGAAGCAATAATGGAATTAATGGGTAAGGATCAGGGTAAGTACAGTTGACACCAGATATCTGAAATGTCACCTGAAACAGTTTTGGATGGCAGATATGGATAGAGGACAGGAGGGAGTGAGAATGGGGCTTGGGAAAGCTTCTTCAGAGGAAGTCACAGCTGAGACCCAGGGAACAAGACCTATGACACTGAGTCAGGTAAGGCTGTGAGCAGAGGAACCATCAAGGTTTCTGTCCAGGTATCTGAGAGTCAGGAATTGGAGTGCTTATATTACAGTGACCCTGCTACCACTGGGGAAAGAAACAACTGTTTTTACCTGAAAACTAACAAGCAAGTTTGCCCTGCAGGTTACAGAAATTATAATTATGTCAACCAGAATGATCAGCCTCAGTTTTCAAGCCTTACAGTTTTGGTGGGTTGTCCTCCCTTCCTCCCTTCCTTCCTTCCTTCCTTTGTTCCTTCCTTCTTTTCTTTTTTTTTTTTTTTGAGAGCCTTTGATTTCTCAGCAGAAATACTAGAGTGGACCCCTGAACTGTGAGGTTTGGAAACCCTCACCTGTCCTATAAGAAATTCTTCCTGATTCACAATCACTTTCCCACATTCTTTAGTTAATAAGTCTAACTTACACATGAATTTTTATCTGGTCCTTTTTGGTGGTTTTGTCCAATTGGGTTTCTATCCTTTCATAATATCTGCTTGCTTTTAATTTTTAATCCTTTATCTTAATGTGTTATTTTTTGGCTTATTTATTTTCTTTTACCGTTTATATTTTATTTTTAAATGAGAAACAGGAAGTAAAATAACATGTTGAATGAGATGAACAGCTTTCAGCTCATACAGATCAATCATTTTCTGCCTAAAGGTTGTTTTTCCTTTCACCAAGTATCCAATCCACATAACAAGCTAGATTAAGAACAATAATGTTATTTTGAAAATGCCTAAATTCCTTCTTTTTGAAAGACATTCAAGTAACTCTCTCTTTCTGGGGAAGACTTTATGCCAGGCTCCTGACATCTTTTCCACTAAGTCTCTAAGTCTCCACTCCACTGTGTGCTGTGAGACTGGCTTTTCTGGCTTGAACTATTTATGTCCGTTCTCTTGCATATAATTTAAATTTTTAATAATCTCCCTCTCTTACTTATGCTCTAGATGTGGGTGCTGAGTAGTTTATTTGCTCTCATGTTCAGTATGTCTGGTTTTTCAGAGAATGTGTGGGAAGACTCTGATTAGGTGGCCATCTTCATGTTCTTAAAAATACGACAAAATCTGAATATAAATTTTTAACTCTGAACTGAGTGAGGAATATTTTATGTATTCTGAATGGCTTTTTAAGCTTCCAGTATTCAAATATAGCAACATTAAGCCTAAATATTTATTTCAAAACTACTGTAAGCTACATGTTGACTTTCTGCGATGGTGGCTATATACAATTACAATAGCACAGACTTTTATGATTATTGATCAGCTGCTGCATAATGTAATGGCTGAGCTTAGAGTACAACAGCTATTCTTACTTCTCAAATGTAATTTTTATTTCTTGTACCTTCTAAAGGTGAGAACTCATCTCAAACAAGATACAAGTGGAAAGAATACATTATTTCCAACACTTTTTAAAGTATCTCTCATCAACTAATTTTATTTTTAAGACCTTTTTTTCTCTATCCCACCCTCATCTTGATTCTCCTTCTATTCTAACTCTCTAAGAAACCTCTCCACAACCATTATATCTCTGTATTCTAGATAGAAGAATTCCCAGCTGGAGAATTGTTCATTTCCATGGAGTTTAATCACTTTTTTGAATTTGAAAGTTGTTCTGAGGCATTAAGATGTTAACAAATCCTGCTGTACTAAGAAGGTATGGCTATCTATAATCATATAATTCACGTAGTTGGAGTCATTACATAAATGCAAAATAGCAGCTCATGCCCTCTCTACTGATCATCTAGAAGGAAATAATTTCCACTACACAAACATTCCCACTAAGAAATTTGTGCTCTAAAAATACTTAATTACATTTTTGTTAGACATCTTAATATTCTTTTATATTTTCTGATTTTGACTAACTGCTCTTGGAAGAAAACACTCTTACTCTCCTCACCTCATTTTGTGGTGCTAAACAGAGATAATGCCACTTGGTTAGACACTTAAGTGCTATCCTTACTAAGCAATAGGCCCTGCTATTTCAGCATTGAAAGATGGGGGCTGGGGGGGAATAGGAGAAGCTTCAGTTCTTCTTTCTGTTTTTATTCATCAGGCTGACTCTTTCTTTGCTGACTCTTTCTTTGCTATAACTGCTTTAGTATCTCCATTTCTGCTTCCCCAGCTGGCCAATTTCTTTCCCTAAAATTATGGTTGTGTAATAACAACTACAACACAAATGCTTCCAGCGCCCTCCCCCTATCCTCCTTTAGAATTCTCCATCTTCTGTACAATTTTGGGAAAGAGAAGCTGTTTCATGTCCACTTCTGAGTCATTTCCACTCTGCACTTATTTCTTTACTCCATCTGAGACCTTTCCTTCCTTGGCTGGCAATCACCTTCATCCATTCACAGGCCAAAGTCATTAAACCAAGGTATGTGTAACATTCTTCACTGAAGGATCTTCCACCCTTAAAAGTCCCTTGGCTATCCCCATCTTTAGAGACTGTTTACTGAGTGTCCCTTCTACCAGACAACCACCTACCGTATTGAAAGGCCCCATCTGTTCCACCCACTTTTGTGCAACAACCCATTTTATGATATATCTTTTATTTTACTTGTAGCCAATTTACCAATTTCCCATTTTGCTAAGTCCTTCCAAATCTCGTAAGCATTAACTCCCAATGTTAGAACATTATTATTTTTCTTTTTTCTTTTCATTTTTTTTTTATTTTTTAAAAATACTTAGATTACATAAATGTTACAGAGAATATATAGGGGATTCCCACATGCTCCGCTCCCCATACCTCCCACATTTTCCCACATTAGCAACATCTTTCATTAGTGAGGTACATTCATTGCAATTGATAAACACATTTTGGACCATTGCCACTAAGCATGGATTATAGTTTACATTGTAGTTTACACTCTCTCCCACTCAATTCTATAGATTATGGCAAGATATATAATGGCCTGTATCTGTCATTGCAGTGTCATTCAGGATGATTCCCAAGTCCTGAAAATGCCCCCATGTTACACCTGTTTTTCCCTCTCCCTGCCTTCAGAACCTCCAGTGGCCACTGCCTCCACATCAATGATATTTCTTCCATTGTTAGAATCACAATAAGTCTATAGTAGAATACCAGTAAGTCTGCTTTAGTCCATAGTTCATCCCCCAATCCTGAGGATTCTGGGATGGTGATGCCCACTCGACCTTTAGTTGGGGGGGGGGCGGGGGAGGAACTTCGATCCCTTACAGCTGATGGGTGGGACTCTCTTGCTTGCAGTTGTAGACAAACTCAATTCCTTGGTATGTTGGTTATCCATCATCTCCTCCTTGTTAGTCATCTTGGGTGAGTCCAATGAACTGGAGAGTAGGTGTTGCATTAACTATTTTCTTTAAAAAAGCCTCCAGAGAAAAGTTATACCAATTCCTGAGGGCCAAAGCATCTATGTTATATAGTTTCAGCTAGCACTTTTTTTCCTTTCCTGTTATTTTACGTTATTCAATAATAGCTAAGGCAGTCTTTTATGTCAGGGTCAGAGTAACCAAAAATAGTCCAAGCTGTTTCCAGAGAAAAGGTTTATAATAACCTAACCCAGGGTCATAAGCGCTACAACAATGATGAAAGAATTAAGATATTAATTTTTGGTTTATATTAAAACAATTCTGTGATAAACAAAACAAAACAAAAACTCCCAGAAATACCTTCTCTTTTTCTATTTCCAAGTTAGAGAATTGCAGAAACTTTTTAAGCAGATGGTGACTAAGTCACTAATCTAACAGTATACTAAATAAATTATATAAACAAATGCCTTGTAAAAGTACAAGGCAATCATGGTTATGATTAGGGAACCTGAGCTGCAGAACACCCAGAGAGAAAGCAAACGGAAGTATTAAAGACTCCATATGTGGCCCACCTGGCTAGGAAAGAAATCTGGAGAAGCAGTCAAATGAATAAATCAGAAAAATACGTCAAAAAGAAAGTTTAAGAGTGTGATCAATGTAAGTGGATTAAAAGAGAAGAAAAAAATATTTTCTACAATATGACCAAGCTTTTGAGAGAGCTAAAATGTAAGATGACTACCATTAAGGAAAAGAAAAAAAAAAGTCTATGAGTCTATGAGTCTGTATATTTCCTGTATATAATTAGTCTGTTTATAAGTTATTCTAAAGTATAGCATTCAGTATCAGTATAGGTTCTTGTTGGCAAACAACAGAGATCAACTTTTAATTAATCAAAAGAGCAGATTACTGAAGGATCTAGTAGCTTACAGCATTGATGTGGGGAGAAGAGACTGGAGAATGAGTCTTGGCAATGGATAGCCCCCAAAGGAGAGGTAGCTAAAGTCTCACCACTGTAACCCTGATTAGGAGGCTCCTTTATTAACAGTACTAACACTGGGCACTCAATACATATTCAGTTCCTCCAATGCTTCCTTCCCTACTGTGGAAAATTTCTCACCAGTCACTTTTCCCCTTAAGAGTCAAAGGTTCAAAGACCCAGTCAAGAGCATCTCATTGGCTCAGCCTGGGCCTCATGGCCACTTGTAGGGAATGGGGGAGAGAATAACTAGCTGTTTCCTACCATGGCTTTAGACTACGGGGGAGATCTCCTCAAAGACAGAAGCGCCTTTTCTCCTCTACTCCAAAAATAAAGCACATCAAATGGCCACCATAAATACTAAAGGTTTCACAGTGTTATCAATTTAGCTTAATTGGGTTCATAAATGGAAATAACTAAAATTCAGTTTTTCTGATTGATCAAAAACAAAGTGGGCATAGGGAGTGGGGGCAGGGGGGTTGTGGTATAATAATGTGTAGTAATCAAGTCCAGAATTCAAATCACAGTTATACTCTTTATGATCTTTGAACTTCAATAAATTTATTATAGCCTCATATTGGTAACAGTTAAAATGGGAATAAAAATACTTTCATCTCATAGAATTATTCTGAGGATGGAATGAGAAAATGTATGCCAGTTGCAAACTCTATGGCTGGAGCATCACAAGTGCTCATAAACCATCAGCAACATTACCACTTGGATTGTGTGGCTGCACTTCACTCCTACCTGGGTACCAAGACATGCATTACAAGAAGAGCTACTCTGAATGAATTCTTAATCTTTTCATTCTTCTTCCTCAAAGAGCTGAAAGAATCCTGATATAAAACTTCTGCATCCAGTGATCTTGACTGCTTTTCTGCACTTGTTTAGTCATCCCCTTTGTCTTGAGCCCCAAACTCCTCAGGCTGCTGCCTTGTGAATAAAAGGAATTCTGCCTTTGGATTCTGAATTTCCCTTTGGGTTAAAAATATATATATATCCTAATAGTTCTTTTCTAGGACTAGAGCCTTGCCTTTATCTTGCCACCTGTCTAGTGGCTACATACTATTACCATGAAGATGAGCCCAGAAGCTGGCTTTAAATCCAGCTCCACCACTCATCCATTGTGTGACATGAGACAAATTGCTTAACTTTTCTGGGTCCCATTGCCATCATCTATATAATGAGGATGCTAATGAATCTGGCATATAAAAGATGGCATTGATCATTATCTCAATGTGTGCTTATTTATGAGTAGTGGAAGCTTCTGGTGGGATCTACAACTTGCCCTTATTTTTTCATGAGAAGTTTCAGTAAGAAGTTAATAGGAGGTATAACAGTCAGAAAATTCTGTAAGAAATTAAGATTAAGGTCACTCTCCTTAAGAATTTTTTAAAATTATTGATAAACCAGTGGGAAGAGAACCTTCCTCCACTTCCTCCAGGACCATGAAAACACAACCACAAGATGGCAGTAAAAGAGAGAATCGCACAGACATACTCATTACAGGATGGGAGACCAATTCTCCCCAGTGTCTAAGGCATTCTATCCAAGGGGTAAGCCACAACTCTGTGTGCACAGTGGAACCATTTAGAATTTTTCAAAACAAAAATCTCTAGGATTCACTCCTAAAATTCTGGGGTGGGCCTCAGTAAGAGATTTTTTAAAGCTCCCACAGTGATTCTAATGTGTAACTAGATAAAAGGAGGGAAAGAATATTGTATTAGTCAGCCAAAGGGGTGCTGATGCAAAGTACCAAAAATCTGTTGGCTTTTATAAAGGGTATTTACTTGGGGTAGAAGCTTACAGTTACCAGGCCATAAAGCGTAAGTTACTTCCCTCACCAAAGTCTGTTGCCACGTGTTGGAGCAAGATGGCTGCTGACATCTGCAAGGGTTCAGGCTTCTTCTTCCTCTTCAGGCTCCATAGTCCCAGCTTCTTCCAATATCAGCTGTAGGCTGGGATAAGTCTCATCTTTCTCCCAGGGTTGGTTTCTCTCCAGGCTCAGCTGCTCTGCTCTCTCCACAAGGCCAGCTGTAAACTATCAGGTGAATGGCTCATCTCTCTTCTGGGAGCCTCAGCTGTGACTAATGGAGCCTTCTCTCTTTTTCCCTCATGTATCTGCTTTTCTGTGTATTTACTTCCCAGGGCTCCAGCATTAAACTCCAACTTTCTCCTCTGCCATGTCATTGTCTCTGTGAGTCCCTGCCCCTTTGATAGGGACTGATGTGGACCAATCAAAGCCACATTATTCATTATTTAATGAAGTAAAAGTGAAACCTCTGAATACAATCCAATCTAATATGCCCAGAGGAAGAGACCAGTTCACAAACATAATCCAATAGCTATTTTTGGAATTTATAAACAATATCAAACTGCTACAAATATAATTTAAAATATAATTTTATTTTAGAAGGGAAGAGAGAGAAGAAGGAATCACTGTCCTGGGAAGTTATCATTTGAAATCATCTAGGTCATTTCCCTACATCCTAGAAGTGCACTGCAATCAGTACAGGAAAGATATACCCCCTAGATAAGTCCTTGTTAGTTCTGTTGCTCATGTGCTCTGATAGTTCAAAACCTTTACAATCAAGAAATTCTTTCCAGAGTTTAATCGAAATCTCTTCTTTTGAAAGATAACTCCCATTATTCCAGTGTTTAGCACAGAAAAAAACAAGACCTGCTCACCAACACTCAGTATTTACTCTTCTCTACCCTTGAAGTGTCACGTAAGTTTACATAAGGTAAGTGTTTTTTTGCTTAATGAAATTGATTCACCATTTCTACCATACTTTAATGTGAATCAGCTCAATGATCACTCAGGGAAGCACCTCCCTTGTCTCCTAAGCCAGAGGTAGTTGCAAGAGCAGCTTCTCTGGCCTGAGAGCAATTACAGGATGGAAGAGCAGGACATATCATTTTGGCCTTAACTCAGAGCAATCTGGTGGTAGCCTGACTTTATTAAGCTTTTCTGCCAATCCTAGGAAATCAAAAATGTGTCTTTGGCAATCTCCAGCCCTATTCAGTGTGCATTTCAGTCAAGGTATAAAATATAATAGCCACCATTACTGAGCATCTAGTATACACCAAAGGTGTACTAAGAATTATAGGAGAAAATTTATGTACAGAGCATACTGCCAGGAACATAGTAATCTCAATAAATGGTGGCTGCTATAGGCATCGTTGCTAATCCCAACAGGGGCCTTTAGAAGTGACATGATTATCCTCATTTTCTAAGGAGGAAATCAAGACTCAGAGAGGTTCTATAACTTGCCCAAGTTCACACAATTCATAAATCGCAGAGGAGCCATTAAACACAGGGTAACAGTTTAACAACAGAGCCTTTCCCAAGGCTGAGGGAGTACAGGGCAGTTGCTATATACATATACATATACATATACATATACATATACATATACATATA
>JAKSZT010054334.1:14118383-14242351 GCA_026826555.1 Tolypeutes matacus | reverse complement strand
ATATACATATACATATACATATACATATACATATACATATACATATATATATATTTTTTTAAGTATCAGGGACCGAGGATTGAACCCAGGACCTCCCATGTGGGAAGCAGGCACTCATCTGCTTGAGCCACATCCATTCCCCAAGTTGCAATCTTTAAGAAGGCTTCCTGGGAAGCAGATGTGGCTTAAGCAATTGAGCTCCCACCTACCACATGGGAGGTCTGGGTTCAGTTCCCACTGCCTCCTAAGAAGATGAGCAAGACAGCGAGCTGACACGATGGGCTGGCACAGCAAGCTGATGCAACAAGACACACATGGAGGAAAACATAATGAGAGACACAACAAAGCAGGGAGCAGAATTGGCTCCAGCGATTAGGCACCTCCCTCCCACTTGGGGAGGTACTGGGTTTGGTTCCCGGTGCCTCTTAAAAAAAAAAAGATGAACAGCACACAACAAACAGATATCGCAAATGCAAACAATGAGGGGCTGGGGAGAAAAAATAAATAAAATAAATCTTAAAAAAAAAAAAAGGGGGCTTTCCATTGTTGGGAAGGTGGATGTGTGGAGATTACAATGAATTACATCCTTTTACTTGGCATAGGATCCCAAACCACATAAAGTCAAGCTTCCAGGAGATTACTGATTCTGTGGTATGTGTGTATGTGTGCAAGAACATACATGTGTGTGTGCATGTAGATGCATGTGTAGTGTAGACAAATGTGATATATTGGTTTAGTGGTAATAGTAATAGAGGCTGAATTGAATTGAATTGAACTGTAAACAACAGAACAAATTGATCACATTCAAAGAGATTAATCAATACTATTTGTTTCACTTCTCTAAGTATTTATTATTAAAGGCATATTATATGTTTGATAGTATATGCTAAGTTCCTTGGAGGATATCAAAGAGGAATATAGCACAGTAACAGCACTCAGAGATGTTTTGTTGTACTTAAAACTTACTGAGAAACAGAGAATCAAAGAATAAAAGAAACGAGGCAATAAAGGACTAAATTAAACACAAAATTAAGTACTAAAAAGTGTACTAGATCAATGATCTTAAAAGAAAAGAAAGAGTTAAGCAGTTATCAAGGAAGGCTTCATGAGGGAAGAGAGCTAGACATGAGCACTGGGGGATTTGAAGCTAACTAGAGGAAAGGATGTGGATTTCCTTTCCTTTTACCCTAGACCTCTTGGGAGTCGCCCTGACCAAAGCACGTAAAGCAGGAATTGATTTAATTGTTCATTCTTTAGAAAAGTAGACCTAATATGTTCCAGACTTCTGATAGAAAGAGAAGTATGCATGATATGCACAGGAAACAGTGAAGAGAAAGAAGCTTACTTGATGAAACAGGTAGTTTGATAGGGATCTGTAAGGAAAAGGACACAGAAATAGGGTGGGGCAAAATTCTGGCCAAACAGAAATTGGATGGCACATGAGAAATTGTTCTAAATTTTCTTATTGAAGAAAGGTACATTGAAAGTGGTGTTAGAGAAAACTCTGTCTAAGAATATGCTTAAGTTGCCCTAGGACCAGCTCAGTACATACACACACACGCAAACACAAACACACATCATACATTTCATATACATATATAAATAGAAATAGAGCCCACATTTGCAAGGATATATGCAGTGTCAAGATTTTGCTTACATGAGAAACTGATTTAGCCATGCTAAGTCAAGAAAATATAATATTTGACTATGGCAATGAATAATCTCAAAGACAGAAGAAGAATGAAGAATACATAACTCTCATTTTCAGTTAAAATCAGATACTCCTGGTCTAGCCCCTTCTGGGAAATTTTCTCCAATCTCATCATCAATTTTAATGCTGGTTTGATTTTTCATTAACAGAAAATAGGAACATCAGGAAGTTTTTCATCTGTACCCAGAAACCCATGGGCTAGTTAAAGGATTTTACCCAGAGACATAAGGCCATGGGAAAAGAACACCAAATTCTTTCAAAGAAACAAAAGAAACTCAAACAGCTTCTTGTGCTTCACTTCTACCATAAAGGTAAAGAGGTCAAATCTTATTTTCCTACTGTCAGACCAAAGGTCTCATTCTTTAAGGAGTCCATGACACATAACTTAATTAGAATAAATCTTCCCTAAATTGCAGTCGGCTTCATTAGATGACAGAAAAACATATTGGAATGACTCTCGGGGTGGGGGGGAGGGGAGAATGTGAAAATTGCCAAAGAATGGCTTTAATTTTAGAGTACTAGGAAGAATTTCACACAGCAGCAAATATAATTTCACTAAAGTGGCATGAAAACATTAAATACCTAAACAGCTATAAATCTTTGCTTGTAAAAATAACAGTAAATGCAGTACTTCTAATGAATAAAAATGAAGTTTAAATCTATATCCAGTTGTGGCTTGGCCGCTAACAGATCAGGTTTAACTCTCCTCGTTAATGACCTTCTGGTTCAGCTCCAGACCATGTGGGTTTGCTTTTCCTGTTAAGGGTTTATCAAATATGAGAGTAATCGTCCTAACCACCAATCACTTAAGCAAAAAGAGATATATTACTCTGTACCAAAACACTGCCTATTGGCACAGTGGGTCTTTCAGAAGATACAGGAATGGACTAAAACTTTAGATTGTGGTTGTTGGACCTAAGATCTCACAGCCTGCTCCAATTGCTACGTAGTCCTCAGCCGGAACAGCAGCATATGTGGGGAATGCAGCCAAGAAAAGGTGTTCAGAAACACTTAAGAGACAAACCGTTGTAGCCAATCCAATGACTCCAATGATTTCACTAGTTTGGTTTTACAGTTTCTGGCAAAATGAAAGACTATCACTCCCAATGAGCCTTGGCCAATTTTACTGCTCATCCTAAGCTTGTTATACAGTTGCTTCTCCAATAGCTCATATAAGAAGGAGCAATGAAATCAACTATGGGTTGGCAAAAAAAGAGATTGGCTTTTGTTTTTGTGCAACATTGATAGGAATCATGGGAAGCAAGAAGTTAAGATGATCAGACAATAGTGTGTTTTAGGGCAATATTACACCCAAGTGCTTTATCTAGTGCTGACATATTACCCAGTATTACTTTGCTCAGACACACACAGCCAATTTCCTCCTTTCAAAGGCAAAGAGGATGTGCTGTCCCCACGCAGGCAGAGTGGTAGATCCCAACTTGCCTGTGTTTATTTGCATTAGCATGTTAAGCATTTGAAACTGACTTAGCAGATTACTACAAAATCCACAAAGGAAAATGATGCACATCAATTGTTTACACCAAGACATTGTGCCTACATCATACATGGCACCATTTAGTAAGTTCCACTTTCCATGGTACTCAATAAAAATGGTTCCTATGCCCCAGAAGAAGGCATGTTCTGGGCAGAAAATGAGACTATCAGATTCCCATACCCAGAAGGCAGATGAACAAGAAGTCAATAGCATAAAAGGGCACATAATACATAGCCTTACACTAGGTATTATACAGAATAATAAAGAAAACATACTCCTCAGGGTTTTCCCCCTAATTAGGGGCAAAAAAAATAGACATATGCAAAATACAAATCAAATGCAACTATGAGAATACCAACAGATGTCATTTCCCTCCATTCAGCTAATGTTACATTTACAAAATAAAGTTTATGCTATAAGGCAATATATGCACTCCTAAAAGGAAAAAAAATCACATTCTACAAAATCATGCATGAAAAATAACCAGAGCTTAGGTAAAAAGTAGAGTTATGAGCAGACCATTCACAACCTATGCAATTTATAGCAAGAATGCTAACAAAAATAACAATCTTGAAAAAATACTAGTTCAGTTAAAGAGGCATAAAGTTTCTAATAAGTAAAAAATACTAAGGGAAGGTAGGTTGATGGAAGGGATCTAAGGAAGGGTTGAGGCTGCTAAGTTGCAGAAACAAAACCAAAATGCACACATTTTGGAAAGGGATACAAAATAAGAACTTCCAGGATGAAGCATGTGGCCAAACTGAGTCAAGAGGAATCATGTACGGTTCTCTCTTCCCCTACAGCTTTTGTGTTCAGCTATGTTAAAGTATTTTGTGTTCAGCTGATATCACTTGATGGTATCAAACATTAATATGCTGGTGCAAATCACATATGGGCCAATATATGTGATTTATCCATTATTATGACACAATTCTTCTATTAACTGACTATGTATGAGCTAGTTCACAATACAGAAACACAAGTTTTAACAAAGTAGAAAAAAAAATTATGGATGATCATATTCTCTTACCCAAACTGCCATGCCATTTAACTTCAAATCAGTCTCTCCCATTGCTACTAATGGTGTTACCAATACTTTAATACTCCAAGCTTGAAGTGCACTTGTTACCCCATTCTATCTTTGAATAGAAAGTCTCACAACATTTCATTTACTCTCATGAAATATTACATCTGCTTTCTGTTCCCTATCTCGTGCCAAGGTGTGTTTGGATTAAAACTGAACTAGTCAGATGCAGAGACAAGGAATAGGAGAGATGCACCTCCTGTCTCTCTCATGGCAAGTAAAACCAGAGGTTAGAACCTGGAAGTCTAGGTTGGGAAGTGAAGGAGGGGACAGATGCCAAATTCTATAAGAATAGGAAGTATGACTATTGCATACTATGTAAGGGACTAAGTGGAGAATTGGGGCCTCAGTATAAGAACACAAGGAGACAAAACCAAGGAACCAGAAAGTTAAGAATGAGAAAGAATAGAGCAGGCAAGGAGTATGTGGCCTGACGAGGGCTGATGCTTCATTTACATGAAATCGCAGAACAGGCCTGTATGGAAATGTGGGATTCATTTTAGAGGGCTCGAATAGGATGAACAATAGTCAAAATTGCATTTTTTCTCTCTAAACTGTGACTGCAAGCTGATCACCAAAATCTGACTTCCCTCTTCCACACAGTACAGACAGTCATGCTGGGCATGTGTCCTCCTAGCCCAGGACTATTTTTCCCTGGGTTCACTTAGGTGTGGCCACATGACTAGGTTGCTGGCAATGAGATATAGGCAGAAGTGATGGAAGCTTCTTCAGTCTCTAGTTAATAAGGTTGTGCCTTAAAACACATATATCTCCTGCATGCTCTCTCCTCCATCCTTCCGGCTGTAAGCCACACGTGACAATAATCAAGCTTCTATCAAGCAGATGATTGTCCTGGGAATTGAGGGAGCATGAAATTGGCAGAAACTTGGGTGCCAAATAACTTCAAGGATCAGAGTGGCCCCACTGACTTGGAAATAATACCTTAGAAAGAAATCATCTGCTCTATTCTTTAAGCCTCCATCTCTAGGGACTTAGCTTTATCCCAACTAATACACCCTCTAAGATATTCTACAGCCCATATAGCCATATTTGTCACTTAATTGATTGATCTTTATTTTGTTTATTAATTGAAAGGCAGCTTTGAATATTCAATGTCTTATCATTCTTCACCAAAATGAAGTAAATTTTCTTTATTTAGTCCTTAATACCACATTAAAATTGGCCGACTTATGTCCTTCTACTATTTTATTTCAACCTATGTACCTACTAAACAAGCTTAGATGAGATGCGCTTTCTCAATGCTATGTTTTTGCTGAGGCTGTTCCCTCCAACTGAATGCCCTTCCTGAATATTTCCCATTGTTCCAAATTGTCATAATTACAAATTTTTGAGGGTCTGGGGGAGGATATAACAAAGCAATTTCTTATTTCACTTGGAAGAATAAATGAACTGGCGTAGATAGGAACTTTTTATTAAAAGTATGAGATACTTGCCTTTTGAAATATTAAAATGATCTCTAAAAGTACAATAATTTTAAAAGGAAGGTATTGACCCCAGAGAACAGGTGGATAGATACATGAGATGGAATATATATGTAGGTTAAGGTGGCATCTCAAATCAAAAGAAAAGGGAAGTTGTTAATAAAAATGAGGTGGGTTCAACTAGCTATCCATTTGGAAAAAGCAGGAAAATCTATTCCTTACCACATGTCTTGTAGAGAAATTCTTTCCATATGAATTAAAGGTTTAAATTAAAAATATATAAATGAATTTCCTAGAAAATATTTTTCTAATTTTTGAGATGGAAGAGAATTTCTGAGGATAACACCAAGGTAGTATCTCCAAAAGAAAAATCAAATAGATTCAATTATGTAAAAATGCAAAACTTCAGTACCCAACATTTTTTTAATTTAAAGGAAAATGACAAAAATAGGAATAAGATATCAATGTCCCTAAAACACATGCAGTCCATATAAGTTATTAAGGAGAATATATTAATAGAAGGATTTAAGTAATCAATTCCTAGAGTAAATGATTGAAATTAACTATGAGCATATAAATAGGTACATCTTCACTAGTAAATTCAAATATTCAAATTTAAACAAAAACAAGGAACTGTTTTTCAGCTACCAGACTGGTAGAGAAACTCAACCCTCTAGCAGGGGAACTTACACACTAGAAAAGTGAAAGCTCAGCAGTGATCAGGAAATCCTCTCCCTCTTGAACCATCTATGCCCCACCGTGGGCATCTATACCGCAGACATAGACGGTATCTAAAGTCCCCCTGTGTTCTAACCTTCAGTTTTATTATGTGTGTCTTTATTCACACCCACTCTTACTATCACTTTTTCTGTTCATGCCTGAAAGTCTAAAGATCCTTCTAGTGCTCCTATCTTTAAATATGATCACACACATAAGATATTAGAGAAACATCATCAAATAATGACTTCCTTCTCTAGAACTAAATCACAGCTCTAAGAGGAAGGTTTCTGGATGAATTGGGGGAAAAAAGGGCTGGAGGAGTCAGGGTACAGACAGGATGAATTTCAGGCGCACTTAGGCCATTATCATTTACTAGGTCACCCCTCCTTGAATGTCCTTCTCCCTAATTTAGCCTTTCTCTGGATCTTCTGCCTATAAGATTGATCCTCCTTCCAAGCCTAGTCTTTCAGAGTGTCTCCCCATTTGATACTGTATCTGTCCCATTTCTCATTTTCTAAGGATAAGCATATCAATCAAACATCCCTACTAATGAGGAACTGGTGTACTTATTAACTGAACCCTTTCGGAAATGTCTTAATTTAAACAAGGGTTTCTAATGAAGGTATTTGCAGCAGGCACATACTTTAAAAAGAATTTTTTTTTTTTTTTTTTGTGAGGTGCCGGGACTGGGAGCTGGTGCTCAACCACTGAACCACATTGGCTCCTTGAGTTGGTTATTTTTTTTTTGTTTGCTTTTTGTTTGCTTTTTTGTTTTTAGGAGGCACCGGGAACCTAACCATGACCTCCCGTGTGGGAAGCAGGCACTCAACCAATTGAGCCACATCCGCTCCCCACTGGGTATACATTTTGATTGTTTGTTTTGTTGTAAAGCTCCAGAGAAGACTCTGATGCTAATATGAAGTGAAACTTAATTAATTCCTACACAGTTGGTTCTAAAAATATGGCCTCCAGACCACAAAAGCATCAGGATCTTTAGGAACTTTTTAGAAATGCAAATTCTCAGGCTCTGCTTCAACTTACTCAATCAAAAACTCCAAGGGTAAGGCCCAGAAATCTGTTTTAACAAACCCTCTGGATGATCCTGATGCATGCTCAAGTCTGAGAATCACTGTATTGAGAGAGTCATTCCATAACATTTTGTGACCCCCTCCTCTACCCAAGCACTCTGAATATAAAGATGAAATGAAAGTTAAGTCACTGATTCGGTGTGATGTCATTAAGAAAAGTTAACAATGTACTATAAAGGTACAGAGGAATAAACGATTATAGTTCATCGTGGGAAGGCTTTTCACATTGTCCTTACAGCAGCCTCTCAAATCAAACCATGGCCCTAAGACTTGACTGTGAACCGCGGATAAGGCCATGTCACGTGGTCTGTGCCTGCTTTCCTCTCTTGGCTGTGGGAAATGCACTAGTCTCTCTCATCTCTGTCCTTCCAAGTTGCTCCTCCACCTCAATGCCACAGTGGATATGTCCACTTAAAACCACCGAAAAGTAGATCTTATACTTTTTACCCAGAGATTTCTCCCAAATGTAGTTATGCTATACCAAAGGTTTTCTTTTCTTTAGGCATCAGTACTTTCTCATAACCATAGAATCTTGAAATACACTGTACTGATCGTACTATTTCTGCTGGGGACACTTTATGGCCTTGAGGTCTTGATGGCAGGAGACACCTGTATATTGAAGGATATAAGGATAGACTCTCAGGCAATATAGGCTAAAATGCAAACCTGTACCTTAAAAGTGTATCTCAGTTCATCAGGTATTACTTGGCACATAATGTTGGGTTTCTGGGGAAATGACACTCAGGACACATCTGTTAGAAGAAGGAGAGAATCCAGCCACATGGTGCCCAATTCAGGATTCACATAGTAATCACCTAGGAGATATGCAGGTATCTGTGTGTGTGCATATACATAGTGTGCATGTGTGTACACAAAGGGAGTGTTTGTGTACACAAAGAACTAGGGATAGGGCCTGGATAGTTCTCAAATATTTAAAAACATAAAAATCATTCTTCTTCTCTGGGATGGGCCTAGACCTTGTTTGGGGTTTGTATTGCTTTGTTTTTGTTTGCTGTTTTTTTTAATTCCCTGGGGGATTTTAGGCACTGTCATTATTAAAAACTGCTGCGTTAGAGCAGTTCTCAAGGGTGGTTTGTGGTTCCAGGACCAGCAGCTTCATCATCACCTAAGAGCTTATTAGAAATGCACATTCTCAGGCTCCACCTCAGACCTACTGAATCAAAAACTCTTGGGGTGAGGCTTAGAGCTGTGTTTCAAAAACATCCAGCTCATTCTGGTGTATTCTACACTCTGAGAACCATTAAGGCAGGGGTTCTTAACAAGGGGTCCATGAGCTTGAATTGAAATTCAAACAAAACATTATTCTTGTAGGGACATGTTGGTGCGGGTGGGAAATATTTATTAAATAATACACAGTCTAGTGTGGACTTAGTAAGGGGTCCGTGGCTTTCACCTGACTGCAAAGGGGCACATGGAACAAAAAAGGTTAAGAACCCCTTCTTTAAGGGTTGGCTAGCCTGCACCAGAGAGCTACAAACGGTTTGTAATTTTTAGAGGGTGATAGATGCACTAACAAATAAGACTATGTGCCAGACCCACGCGGTCCACAAAGCCTAACATGTTTACTATATGGATCCTTACAGAAACTTGTCATTCTAGTCTAAAGGGTCATATGGTGTGGGAGCCTGTTAGCCCACCAAGTGCTGGCAATATGAGGAACTTTGTAGTTTTGTGGATTAGTGAGGGGTGTGGAGAATGCAGAGAAAGACAGAATAGGCAGGTGTCAAAAGTAGGGAGAAGGAAATACAATTTATTTTCATTCATGTGGAAGACTAGGTTTAGCTTAAGGGATGTGCTAAAATCACTGGAGGGCAAAGTAAGAATTCCCTCTTTTTTGTATATGTTTACTATTATCAGCATCAAGCAAACACATATATAGGACAGGATTTAATATGGTATATGCGGGTCACAGGGGTCTTCCAGATGGAATCTGAAGACAACTGGTTTTAGATTCAGCCCACACTCAGCTGTTCTGTCTCCTACATGGCTGTTTGTATGTGGATTTGCTTTCCCTGGAGCCCATCAGCAACTTGAGGACCGAAAAGAGGGACCTGATCTATGTTTGTAATAGATTTCAGCCTGAAGCATAGTGAGAGACACACAGTAAGTACTTAAATGTGTATGTACTCAATAGATCATTCTTTTTTAAAAAGTCTGTATGTGGTTCTCCAAATTACAGTGACAACTCTCCTCATATATTATGTTAGGTATTTGAACAAACTGTACCAACTCTCAGATAAGAAGGAGGCTAAGAGAACAAATGCTCCGGGGCATCCAGAATAGTGAATGCTACATGTTATTTATTGTTAAAGGAAAGAATGTCTATCTCTGATAAAACAGGGTGTCCCTGCATAAAGTAGGGTAAATCTTTAACCTCTCAAAATTAATATTTCATTAGGAAAGCTGATTGTTGGTTAATATGGTTAATGTTATTTCTTCACCTAAGGATCACCTCCCTGTTAACTATTCTTCACAAGGTTAGCAACTAAATGTGTACATGTAGATTTCAATTTTAAAGACTAGAATTATAGCATCCATTTCTATTGAATGATACTATTTCTGAGCCCTGGCTGACAGCCATTTCTAATACTACTTGGCTGTGGTGAGGCTAAAATGCATTCTATTAAAAGAAAAAGTCCTAAATAACAGACGTGTTCACAAGTTGTTCTCCATTTAGCATTCAATCTGTTTTAAAATATGTGATTCTTTTGATCCAGAATTAATGTAAATTTATTGCATTTCAGCATAGTATTATATATTTTAATAAGTTATTTTTGCTAAAATGTCAAATTGCAATTTTGGGAAAAGGCAATAACTTTGGCTGTGGGTAGTCTTTTTCTGAAAAAGAAAAAAAAAAGCTATTGATTCACAAGCAAATGTTTGTTTCCTCAAACTTAAGCCCACTGGAATTAACGATCCTGTTTTAGGGTCAATTCCTGTCATCTAGACACGTAACTTGACATCAAATTAAGAATAGATGTAGCAACACCAACATAATCTCCTACAGGGAACTCTTGGGGTTTTTTTTAAAGACCTAGAAATTCAGCAAGGTAGAGTATCAAGGGTAGAGTATCTAGATATAGCCATTGGCGGCAGCTATCATATGAAGGCTCATTTATGCATGTAGTTGTGAAAACACAACTATGACTTGTGTCCTTAGCAGAAGTAATAAAAAATATCTACTAAGTGGCAATATTCCTTCATGGAACAATAGGAATGCATGAAAGTGTAGCTTGAACCTGCCTTAGAGGTTGAGGTGCATATAGAGTTGGAATAACAATAATTTAGAACATTGCTAAACAACAAAGTTTACCAATATAGACAGTGAAGACCATAACTTTCTTAACATATAAAATTATTGTTTCAAACTTTGATTACATATTTTTATTTATGATAATCATGTGTTTTGCTGCCTGTTTCGTACCACTTTTTCCTGAGAAAGAGGTAAATGAAAAAAATATCTGACGGGCAGAAAGATATACTTCAGAAAAAAAATACAGAATGTGCCCTCTATTTCAAACTCTCTTATAAGTCACTTTCTATTCTTGGGTACCTGGATATCACATTAGTATCCCTGTGAATAACAGTTTTTCAGACATTTCTAAAAGGCCACGAGGGCCACTTGGGGTTGCAGATTACTAAGGTGAGGGTCTCCCCCTGGAACATATGGCTACCTGCCTTTGTAATCAGATCTGCTTAGCAGGTTGAACCTCCCAGGGATACCTCTTGTTGACTCTGTAAATGTCCACCCAGAGCCCATATTGGATTGGCCCCTTATCACATCTCACAAAATTCTGAGGTTGAATGATTTCCTTGCTTTGGATCGTCTCCCCAAAAGCTTTCCCAAAAGACCTGATTAAATCCAACCCCCTTTGAAGAAAATCAGCTATTAAAACAAACAAAGCAGACTAACTACATTTCCCAACTTTTATTTTTGGGAGAATCCCTAATATCCTTACAAAAATCTGCTTTACTGAAGCTAGCTTAAGTGGCTTGCTGTTTTCCACTACCAAATAGCCCCTAAGGCAATGAAGGATTCAAGATGGAATCATGATCAAAAGACTGGACTAACAACATAGAGGAGACTAGAATAAAATTACTAATGGGAAGATCTATGGATGCCCAAGCATATCAGTCAGGTATGAGTCAAGAAACACAACCCGTACTGTTGGAAAGATGCTGAGAGCCAGAGCATAAAGGGTTAAGCATTTAGAAAGCATGCTTGCTGGCAGAGAAACATTAGTAAATGTCTCCAAGGACACTGCATACTGCAGATGTCAGCAGGAGGAAGCAAAGCGAGATGAACTCACCACTAAGAAGTTATTGTATGAATTCCTAAGAAAGATTATCTAGAAATACAGGAACCGGCAGCGCTCTTATGTGCCAAGTAGAGGAACTAGGGAAGGAGAGCCCTACTTTAGTTATCAGCCCAGTAGTATAAGAAGCAGCTTCAGCCTAAATAAACTCGCCTGCATTCCACATGGAGTGAAGTCCCCTGATCCAGTCTTTCTTTCTCTTCTTCATTCCCGGCACCGTCTAACTCCATGTTGAATTACAACAGATGACACCCAACGTCGGGCTCGACTAGTCTTTTCTCTTCACCAGTGTCTTCGAACCAAGGACTTCTGTTGGTGAGTCGAACAGTCCCTGTAGCATCAGGGTAATGGGTAATCAGTTGACTCGGTTAGAGGAATATTCCCAGGTCTTGAAGACCTTGTTAAAGAACACAGGGGTGTCTGTGACGACCCCAGAGCTACTAGAGCTCTTCTCTTTGGTTCAAAAGCATTGTTACTGGTTTCAGCCGCAAGGGCGGAATTTGTTAAATTTGAAACAATGGAAATTAGTAATGAAGGCCTTGCGGCGAGCCTATCAAAAAGGGGAAACAGTTCCTCTTCAAGTATGGGCTCTCTGTCATCAAATAGCCGCTGCCTTGGATCCTCTACAATCTGAAGAGGAAGATGATGAAAATGTTGTTTATACAAAAGGTGTTGATGGTAGCACTCAACAGCCTGTTTTAAAAGAAGGAAGTTTTGAAGGTTGCTCTTCTGATCAGGAGGATTCTGTTTTCTGCTGTACTAAGGGAACTAGCACTAGTTCTTTAAATAAGCCAGCTGCTTTTCCTGTCCAGCCTTTGTATCCTACCCTACCTAAGGAAGAAGGAACCGGTCTTGTGAACTCAGGTATATTTGAGAAAACTCCTGTTAAAGATTCCTGGAATCCTGCTCCTCCTTCTGCCCTTCCGCCTCCCACTAACCCTTTTACTATATTTCCTGAGGGTCTTGATAATAATCCGTGTATAAATCATGTAGTGGTTCCTAACACCCATGCTTCATCGCCTCTCATGAGATGCATTGCACAGGGCCGACACGCTGGTGATCCTGAAGCCCTTCAAATGTTTGCACAATTTCCCATACCTATAACCCAAATACCCCCCGATCAAGCTAACCCTCAGCGAGGTTTGGAATTTCATCACGAACCGCTCCCTTTTAAAATGCTGAAAGATTTAAAACAAGCCTGTGCCCAGTACGGGGTTAATTCCCCATATATTCTTGGTCTTCTTAAAGGGCTGGCTCAGGCAGATAGACTAATTCCATGGGATTGGGAGATGTTAGCTCGTACAGTTTTGAATTCTGCTGAATTTTTACAGTTTAAAACATGGTGGACAGATGAAGCTATGCAAACGGCCAGGCGCAATGCAGCTCAAAACCCTCCTGTTCCAATAACTCTTGATCAGCTTTTGGGTACTGGTGATTGGATGGGTATACCCCGGCAGTTACAATATAATGATGTAGCTATTGTTCAGGTTAGGATGGCTTGTTTAGCTGCATGGATGAAAATTGCACCTCCCGGCCAAGCTACACAAACGTTTTCAAAGATAATTCAAGGGAACAATGAGCCGTATGTTGAATTTATTGCTAGGCTTTCTGATGTTGTTTTAAAAACTGTACAAATTCCTGAGGCCCGAGACTTTATTCTTCTAACCCTCGCTTTTGATAACGCTAATAGTGAATGCAAAAAAGCTATAAGACCTATAAAAGCAGCTGGTGGGTCAATACCTGATTATGTTAAAGCTTGTCTGGATATTGGGTCTTCTGCTCATCAGATGGCCATTATGGCAACCGCCATGGCTCGAGCATACCTGGGCAAAGGTCGAGGAATGAGGGGAGTGTGTTATCGATGTGGAAAGACAGGACATTTTCAGAAGGAATGCAGAATGTTCCCTCCTTCAGGACCACAAAATAGAAATGAGTCATGTCAAGGTCCATCAAAAAGATGCCCAATTTGCCAGAAAGGGTTTCATTGGGCTAATGAATGTAAATCCCGATTTTATGGAAACAGAAAGTTAATCACCCGTTTGGGAAACATTTATGCAGGCCTAGCTCAGGGCCCACAGACAAACAATATGAGCCTCCCACTGAATTACCCTGCCAGCGACTGAAGGAAACATTCACTCCTGTTACCAAATTAAAAGCGGCAACGAAGGGAAGTGCTGCTGTGGATTTGCCAAGTGCTGAAACCAAATTAATAACACAATCAATGGGCATTCAAACAGTATCTACAGGAGTTAAAGGCCCAATTCCAAAAAATTCGGTAAGGATAATAGTTGGGAAAAGTAGCTTAACTCAAAGAGGGCTCTTGGTTCAAATGGGACTTATCGATGAGGACTATCAGGGAGAAATTAAAATTATGGTGCAATCCCTGGGGCAAGTACTAATAGTCAGTATTGCTCAATGGCTTTTTCTTCCTTATAATAAACCTGCATTTCCTCTTAAAAGAACTGGTGGCTTTGGGTCGACAGGCCGTGGGGTCTTTTGGCAAACATTTGTGGGAGATGAAAGACCTGAAATAACTATTACTATTAATGGAAAAGTTTTTTTAGGATTAGTAGATACCAGAGCTGATGTCACCATTATAGCTAAACACCATTGGCCTCAAGCTTGGACATTGCAAAAAGTTCCTACAGTTTTCACAGGTATTGGAACCATGACTGATCTTTATCAAAGTACAAAAATTTTTGATATTGTAGGTCCAGAAGAACAAAAGGCCACCTTACAACCTTTTGTTGCTGATGTGGGATTAAATTTATGGGGCAGAGACCTTTTAAATCAATGGGGAGCATATATACATATCCCTACTCTTTCTAACCCCATTAAAAATATGATGAATCAAATGCAATTCAGACAGACCCGCAAACCCGGTGATCATTGAGGCCTGGGTTATACTGGCCCAGATCAATCAAATTTATATTAGGGGCCATTGATAAAAAGGGCTTCACTTTGCCTCTTAACTTGGTTAACTCAAACATCAATATGGGTAGATCAATGGTCCCTTTCTCAAGAAAAACTTGAAGCCCTTCAATCTTTGGTTCAAGAACAATTAGAAGCTGGTCATATAGAACCCTCCACTAGCCCCTGGAATTCACCGGTATTTGTTATAAAAAAGAAATCAGGAAAATGGCAAATGTTAACAGATCTTAGAGAGATAAATAAAGTGATTCAACCTATGGGAGCCCTTCAACATGACCTGCCACAGCCCTCCATGATACCTCAGAATTGTTTTTTGACTATTATCAATTTAAAAGACTGGTTTTTTTACCATCCTTTTAAATCCTAAAAATAGGGAAAATTTTGCCTTTTCAATACCTGCCCTTAATAATCAAAGTGCCAGACAAAGATTTCAATGGCATGTGTTACCACAAGATATGTTGAACAGCCCAACTTTATGTCAGTTATTTGTAAATTGACCTTTACAAAAAATTCATGAAAAATATCCAACTGCTTTCATAATTCATTATCTGGGTAACATTTTATTTGCTCATCCCACCATAAATATATTGTAAGAATTGTTTCAATTTAGCTTACAAATTTTTTCACACTTTGGGTTACAAGTAGCTGGAGAAAAAATTCAGTGAAAAACTCCTTTTATCTATTTGGGTTTTCGAGTAAGTCATAATACAGTAGCTCCTCAGAAAGTACAAATTCACTGAGGTAAACTACTCACCCTTAACGACTTCCAAAAGTTATTGGGGGATATTAATTGGATTTGCCCAGTTTTAGGAATTCCTACTTACGCCCTTTCACACCTTTTTAGCACTTTGAATGGGGATTCGGACCTTTTGAGTCCTAGGACTCTTACTCCTGAAGCCGAAGCTTAGTTACGATTAGTAGAACAAAGAATAAAAGAAGGCCAATTAAAACGGGTCGATCTTGCTAAACCTATTCAATTAATCATCTTTCCTACCTTACATTCTCCTACTGGACTTTTTTGGCCAGACGGGATTTTGGAATGGCTTTTTTTGCCTAACAAATCTCTAAAAATGTTGGATTCCTATGTTGACAAAATTTCCCATTTGATCAGGGCTCGTTTATGCCATCTAATAGGCAGAGATCCAGACTGTATTTTATGCTCTTTGTCTAAGGAAGAAATTACTCATTTATTTACCGTGAGCTCTTCTTGGCAAATTGCTCTAAGTGATTTCATTGGCATTATCGATAATCACTTTCCCTCTTCTAAATTATTACAATTTCTGAAACGTACTTCCTGGGTCTTACCTTCCATTACTAAAACCCAACCTCTTCTGTATGCTGCCACATAATTTACTGATGGGAGCAGTAATGGACGGGCCAGTTTTACTGGACCACACCATCAAAAGGTCTGGCAAACACATCACACATCAGCACAAAAAATGGAACTTGATGCTGTTATAAAATCGTTACAAACTGTTTCAGACCCTCTCCATATTGTTTCTGATTCTGCTTACATTTGCCAGGTCTTATCTCACATAGAAACTGCTCATATTGTACCTCATGATGAACTTACAATGATTTTTTTTACCTGCAGCAACTTGTACAAAATCGTGTTTCCCCTTTGTTTATCACTCATATTCGATCCCATTCTCATTTGCCTGGTCCTTTGGCAACTGCTAATGATGTAGTAGATAAATTAGTTGCTCCAGTACAAACTGCTATTAATTTTCATAACAACACTCACATAAATGCCAAAGGTTTGAAATACAAATTTCCTAATCTTACTATAGAACAAGCCAAACATATTTTTCGCTCTTGCCCCACATACGGCCCAATTCATAGTTCTCCATTACCCTCCGGTGTGAATCCGCGAGGTGAACAACCTAATGCACTTTGGCAAATGGATGTTACACATGTTCCCTCTTTTGGACGTTTCAAATATGTACATGTCACTATTGATACTTATTCTCATTTTCTCTGGGCATCAGCTCATACTAATGAAAAGTTTACCGCTGTGCAATTTCATCTATGGTAATGTTTTGCTATTATGGGTATTCCTTTACAAATTAAAACAGATAATGGTCCATCTTATATGTGTCATTAATTCACATGTTTTTGTGCCACCTGGCATGTTACTCATGTTACTGGCATCCTATATAACCCTACAGGACAAGCTATTATAGAACGCGCTAATCAAACCTTAAAATATATGCTTCAAAAACACAGAGGGGGAGATGGTGATGGTATGCTATACCCTCGTGATCAATTTAATAAAGCCTTATATACGTTGAATTTTCTAAATGTTTATCAACAGTTAAAAAACCGCACTCCTGCAGAAGTGCATTGGCAACCTAACAAAATGAATGCAACAACTGTCCATCAACCAATATATTGGAAAGATATTAATGATGGTCAGTGGAAAGAAGGATGGGTAAAAATTTGGGGACGAGGGTATGCTCTTGTACTTAGAGATTCCGGCGTCTCCATTTGGCTGCCAACCCATAGACTGAAACAGACAGAAGCAGACTCCAGCAAGAGCCATAATGAAGATCTTCTGGATGACAGTTCTATTGATCACGCAAGTATTGGGGATAAGAGCTAATAATTTTAAATACTGGGCATATATACCTAATCCTCCACTTATAAGGGTACTTACATGGGGAGATCCTTCATTTTCAGTTTTTTTAAATGGCAGTTCAGAATTTCCCGGCCTTTTGATAAAAGACTACCTTTCCTAAGTAATGAAGAAGGAAAGACCATAAGTAATCTGACCTTACCCTTCTCCAGTCGGCCACTCTGCATTGGGCCACAACCACCATGCATGTCAATTAAAAATCGAACTGTGGTTGTGACCCGAACAAATGAAACCTCAATTAAAATCATTTTATTGGGGAAGCAGCTGTGGCTCAATCAGTAGGGCTCCCGTTTACCATATGGGAGGCCCCGGGTTCGGTTCCCGGGGCCTCCTGGTGAAGGCAAGCCCGCCCGCACGGCGTGGTTAGCTGACCCGTGGTTAGCACAGGCAGCAAGGGGGTGATAAATGGATAAATAAATAAAATCTTTAAAAAAAAAAAATCATTTTATTCCCATCCTATAGTATTTCCAGTTACAAATCTAGAAATTCCACTTGCTCCTTTTCCAGACAAACCAATGAGAAAGGTTGGCATAAATGCCAAATGGAAAGTGAAATAATTGTCTTTAATGATTTCTATGGAATAGTTTGGGAAGGCACCCCTGTGGGGTTACAGGTCCCAGAAAATGGCAATTATACAGGAGTTAGTTGGACTGGAGTTAACAAAACTACTGTGTCTGTCTCTGAAAGTCACCCATATCCATGGCTAGGGATGGACCTAATTTAACAAGTAATAGGCAAATTCATTGGATCAATCAAGAATGATTGATCCCCTCCCCTTGGGATGACTGCTCCAGGAAAAAATAAAAGAATTTATGGAAAGTGTTTTTGGGATTAGCCCCTACTTATACATTAACTGGGGGAAAGGACTGGCAAATACTACCCTAAACTGGAATGGTAGCTCACATCATAAAGTATGTGTACGAGAGCCCATTGTTTTTATAGTAGGAACAGTGAGCATTAATCAAACATGGTTTTTCTGTAACAATTGTTCCCTTTACACTTGTGTATCAGAATCTGTTTTACAGGAGAGTTCTACTGCAGTTCTAATGGGACGATGGCATCGTGAAATATGGCTTCCGGTTCACATGAATCCTTGCTGGCAGTCTTCCCCTGATAGTCAAATCCTTTGGCATTTTCTTAATCATTATTTGAAAAGAACCAAATGTTTAACTGGATTAATAAAAGCTGCTGTATTAGAGCTTATAGGTATTATTACAGCTGCTGCTGTGGCAGGAACCCACCCTACATGAGACTATCCAAACACAACAATATGTTAGAAATTGGCATAAAAATGCTAGTGAGCTATGGCATAGTCAGGCATATATTGATGAGCAAATTAATAATAAGCTTAATGACTTAGAGATGGCTGTTACACAAATAGGAGATCAGGTGTATAATCTAAATTTAAAACAAGGATTGAAATGTGATTGGAATGAAAGTGCTTTTTATATCACTCCTCTCCCGTACAATGATTCCCACTATGAATGGGAAAAAATTAAATATCATTTAATAGGTCACCACACAAATTTATCTATAGAAATCATAGATTTGCAAAAAAGGATTTTAAACATGTCACAAAATCAACTTACTATACTTCCAGGTAGTGAATTTTGGCAATCAGTAACAGATCAATTAAATAAAAGAAATCCCTTACATTGGTGGAAATCAACCTCTGTACTTGCTAACTTTGGTGTGGTGATCATTAGTGCTCTGTTACTCTTAATTGTATTAGGAGGCATTCACAAAGCCCTGCTGTCCTGCATTAATAGGGCTGAAAAGGCCAGCCATGCCAATAACATGATTCTGCTCAAAACCCTTGACTCTCAAACCCCTGTCCATGGAGCTTGGCTGGTAGCCAGTGACGGGTAAGACCTTCAGAGGAGGGCAACCTAAGACAGGCACAGTCACCCTGGACAAAAACAAAAAAGGGGGAAATATTGGAAAGATGCTGAGAGCCAGAGCATAAAGGGTTAAGCATTTAGAAAGCATGCTTGCTGGCAGAGAAACATTAGTAAATGTCTTCAAGGACACTGCATACTGCAGATTCAGCAGGAGGAAGCAGAGCAGGATGAACTCACCACTAAAAAGTTATTGTATGAATTCCTAAGAAAGATTATCTAGAAATACAGGAAACAGCAGCGCTCTTATGTGCCAAGTAGAGGAACTAGCGAAGGACGCTCTACTTTAGTTATCAGCCCAGTAGTATAAGAAGCAGCTTCAGCCTAAATAAACTTGCCTGCATTCCACATGGAGTGAGGTCCCCTGATCCCAGTCTTTCTTTCTCTTTATCATTCCCAGCACCGTCTAACTCCATGTTGAATTACAACACCGTACCAGATAGTTAGCCCCATAGAGAAAAAAAGGGCAAGTATCAAAGGGGGAGGTAACCCAGGTTACCTATTAGTAGAGAGATACTACCACATGTGGGGCTGGAGAGCCAAAGGGAAAAGATAGTATTAATAGAACACAAGAGCTGGGACTTCCCATCAGCATATGGGCCAATATAGGGAGGTGCTGCCCAGCAAAGCTGAAATTACAAAGAAGATGCAACTATGAGAGAAAACCCATCTAAAATTGGAGGGTTGGGCAGTGGGAGAAATACCCTGATTTCTATCCATCTTTTCCCCTTCTATCTCTTGCCTCTGTCTCACACTGACCAAACCTAAGTGGAAACTGGTTTAAAAGGAGCTAGGGAAATGCAATTTGCAGGAGTGAGCCTCATGCTATATGGAGCAGAATATGGGAAGGACATGGAATGTATCTGAGGGCAAACAAGTTGCCCAGTATCCCAGCGGTCACCCAGACTGATTGCTATCTGGTCAGTAAGCCTGGTAGGGCAAGGAGAGTAAAACATGACCTGCTTTGATAAGCACTGATTCAGGATATATAGAGATCTGGACCTGGAGTGGAAAATATCAACAATGTACTCAGTAGTGGCCATGAATTGATTTCTTTTGGTTTCCTATGCAGACGTAAAGTAGTCAGAAACCTTCTGAAAATATTTTTCCATCCATAGTAGCATAACAGAATGTAATTCCCACCTTCAAATAAACTTCTGCCTTTGGGGCAATGATGTAAATAATACCATGCTTAAGAGAGAAAACATCAGATGCACTTAATAGAAACACACTCTAGGGAGGCTTATTATGATTAAGACACAGTGACAAACTTTTCCTCCCAGTAAACATTTATGTAGGGCTTTCTATGTGTCAGGTATTACTCTACGTATTTTAAATATAATAATTAACTTAATCCCTGACAAGAAGACTATGAGATGAGAGCTCATATTCTCACCATTTTACAGATGAGGATCTAGGCACAGAGGAGTTTACGTCACTTGCCCACGGACATAGCTAGGGAGTGGTAGAGCTGGGATTCTAGCACAGCTAGCTTGGTGTCAGAGGTGGCGCACTACAACCTTTCAAATGGTACCTTTAAAATAAGTGTACATATTATAAATAATACTTAATATTGGCCACTATATAACTTTGAAATTTTAATCATTAACATATATGTATTTATATTTGCAAGTAGAGAAAAAATATTTTAAAATTGCAAAAGAAGCATTTTGGACACAACATTAGAAATAGCCAACTGGAATAAGATCACTTGTGTTTAATCAGCTTCCCTAAAACAAGAATTAATACAAGAGGCAAAAGATTATAAAACAAGATCTGCAGTTCATTTTATGCTGTCCCTTTGCAGAAGTAGAAAATGTAGGATAAATAACTATTTCATGAAACGTTCTTTGGAGAATTATGAGTACCTTCAGAAATAGCTGCTCCATAACTCAGTCCTGAATGTCTTGATTAATACTGCCATCTAATGCCCAATGGAGAAATCCAAATTTAGTTTAGACTGAATATGTCCTACTGCTGTCCTCCAAAATCACTAACATAAATGGAAACACAATTTGCATTATCAACTAGGACCCTATAAACTACATCAATCATTTTGAAATAAATTTTAGAAAACAAGTGGGGCTCAGGCTCTTTAACATTCCAGTCCAGCTTTAGGTGCCTTTAATTTCAAGGTATGGTGGCATGGTCATTATAAAAGCTTATTTCATTATAACTTCCCACAATGTTGAAGAGCAAATCACAAAGCAGTGACTGTAAAATCATGTAATGTAATCACTACTTATTCTGGTTTGTATTTAAACCTATCTACATTTTACCTCCCTTGTTTCTTCTTGAAGAGTGTACTGATAAATCTTTTCCCCCTTTGGCCTTTAGAAATATACTGAAGAAAATGCAGAAGCTATAAAAGGTCAAAAGTGTGAAGGTGAGACAAGGTACTGGATGTATAAAGACGGAACAGTCTGTTTGCACATTGACATATATGTATTAATATAAATGTTTAAATTTTTCAATTTTTGTACTCTCCCGGATTATTTCCCAATCTTTGGTTGCAAAGTATTTCCTGTTACAAGTATATCAAGTGATCCTGGATTAACCAATTTATTTATTTATAGGTTAAAGAACCTTGACTCTTTGCTCAAAAGCTTTCATTTTATTTGATTGTTAACTCTTTATTTAAATTTAAAATATTCTATATATTATTGAATTTTAGTAAACTAGATCTGGTCAATGGTATTCTCTTAGTGTGACTGCCAAAAATTGTCTCTTCATTCCTGTCAACATGGATAAGCAATTCTTAGGTGACTATAACTATAAAAGCTACGTATATTTTACACCTAGAAGAATTCAATTCATGGCCTCAAGTTCATTTGGTCCTCCAACTTCCTCAAAGCAAGAATGCTTCAGTTAGAATAATTAAATCACAAGTAGACCACCGGCTAATCAGTTTCACAAGGATAGCTTGCACACTGTGACTGTCTTCAGCACGCCTCCACCCAGAGCCCACGTAGTATATGAAAGAACAACCTGAGCAGGGGTACAGGGCAGAATTTTAGGGCCAGGAAGAAGGGTGCCTCGGCAGCAGGTTCCCTTTATCCACATAGCATCCCCCTTCCTCTTCGCCCTTAGCTCTGACTCCCTTGCCACCTTTCTAAGACTCACAAAAGCCCAGTGACTGTGAAGGGCAGAAAATCATCCAGTGCTAGACCTGTCCCTGGACATAGACCATTCCTTCCTATGACATTCATGCACATATCTAGGGAAAACAGGAAAAGTTGATATCTATGCAATCTCAAACTAGTTTTTAAAAGAGTTGACTGTTAAAAGTGATTCTGAAAACTGATAAAATACCATCACTTTTGTAACTAATTAGCTATTTTCAGAATAACATGTGGTTTTGTCCATTCAACCTCTACTGTTCAAATCTGTTGGTGCTAGACACAGCTGAAATCACTTGCTGGGGTTCTTGGAATTGAGCACAAAGAAAAGGAAATAGCTTGACCTGACACTAATTAATATAATGTTGCTAGAAGCAATTTAACTTGCTAGATGCAAGACCAAAATTCTTTGCAATTTAACCTTCTGGTATGAAGTACTCCTAAGCAATTTTTAGCAACCCCATGTGGAGTTCTTAAAATGCAGAACTAACATTATTAGAATAATGGCTATGAACCAAGGACGGGAAAAAGGCAGACAATCATCCTGACAGAGATAAATAACCGGTGAAGTAAATTATTAGCTGGATCGTTGTTGTCCATGAACCAAACCATCTCACTTATATTTATACACAAAGCATAATGTAAAAGGAAAACAACTGTGCTGGAATCCACTCAAATGAGCACAATAGTAGTTACTAGGGAAAAATGATTTTGATTGCATCATTAAATTTAAAGCATTCACTTTAGGCACTGAACATAGCCCTCAAGTGGGCCTTTTATCACAGGCTTAATGTGAAGAGTGCAGAAAAAACTTGCAAGCTAATGCTTTTATCATTTAGGGCTCTCCTCACTTTGCTATTGGAATATTGAAAATACATAGAGAAAAAAAGCAGCATTGTATTTCTCAGTACAACTTCAAATCTAATGTGGAGAATATAAGAAAGAAAAAAGGAAGGGAAAACACTTGTACAGATTTTCTACCTGTTCAGGTTAACCAAGTTCAATGGCCGTCAAGGGCTGTGGAGGCTCAGTCACTCTCTGGGATTTATGAAAGACAAGAAACTAAAGTATAGATAGCATGAAAAGCATGAAGAGTCTGTTCTCTTGACTGAAATGTTCATTGGAGTTTTGTGTAAGAAATGATTGCCCAAGTTTTGACAAAAAAAAAAAAAATTACCTCCCAAATTGTTGCCCTGATTTTTCATCCTGAAAAAAACAACAGAAATCTGTATCCAATAATCAAAGCAACCATTTTTTGTAGGGTTCCTTGTGGATGTAGTAGTAGTTGGTTTTGTTTTTGTTGTTGTTACATCTACCTTTGAGAATTGATGCTCTCTCCAGAAAAATCCACATAGTTTTCTCTTCAGTTCTGTATGTAATTTCAGGGGATGCACAAAAGCTTTCTTTGGTTTAGTAACATGTAATGTATAACGTTATGATAAGGAACAATTCTGAGACCAGGCTAGGATGGTTCAGGGCTGCTGTGCACAGCCTCACATAGATAATGAGGTGAATGGTACCCTGGTCCTGATGGGGTTCAAATCCTAGCACCACCATATATAAGCTCCGTGACCTTTGTCTAGTTCTTAGCATCAGTTTTCTCATCGGGAACCCTATATCACCCTTCTGATTATTACAAAGATTAATGCCTATAAAATGCTTTTAAACAAAGGGGGTCTGACACATAGCAAGTATAAGTTATTATCTCTAAGTCCAAGTGGGAGCCAGTGTCTTCTCACACAGTGACATTCCAAGCTATTTCTCTAAATCTTCGTTGTCAATCTTGAAAATGTTTTTTTCTGGTTGCACTATGAACATATTATTCCCTATTCCCTCTCCCTGGAATGGTCTTTCCCTATAGCCCTTTTCTTCCTAAGAAGCTCCTACTCAGAATTTAATAGCCAACTCAAATATCACCTCCACTGAGATGCTTTCCCCAATTCCTTTAGTCAGAATTAGTTATTCTATTAATTTCTATTATTAATTTCTATTATGTAATTCATCATATGTATTAATTTCTATTATTTAATTCATCATATTATATGAAATTTTTAATCCATCTACTTACATTTTCAGATTGTGACTTATTTATATATCTATTTCCAAGTCTTAACATATTATTGGGTCAGTACCAAATATTTGGGGAGAGTCGAATAGATGGAAGAAAGGACAAAAAGAAGAAGGGATGAAAGAAAAAAAGAAAGAAAGAAGGGTGGCTACATAAGCAGCCTCACATAAAAACTGAACAAAAGTGAACCCATTATCTTCCCCCCCATACCTGAACCTCCTCTGGAATTTGCTATATATATTCAATGCTACCTCTAACTCTTACTCCTAGGCTCAAAACCTTCATCTTATTTAACTCCTCCTTCAGTAAGCCCTTGACAGGTAATCAATTAGATGCCTTTCCATCATTCTTCATAAAATGTCATCTATCCTCTCTTTTTATTCCAATTGCAGTGTAAGTTTAGAATTTGTGCCAACACTGGTTTCAAAACATTCCTAACTGCTCTCTCCATTTTCAGTCTCTCCTTACTGAAAGTTAACTTTCCTAGAGTCAAAACTAATTATGTCATTTTCTTACTAGAAAACGTTCAAGGGCACCTCATTACATGACATTCATTGTGCTCCAAAATGTGACTGCTCTCTCAATTCTCTTTTCTTTATTCAATGCTCTAGTCACATTTCTCTTGCTCTGCACCTTTGTTCATGGGTATACTCTTCTTCTCCAATGCCTTTCCTCTTTTTAGCTCATTTAAATCTTTTATTTCATTAATTATTTCTCTAAGATGTAAGACTAATGATCCTCAGCCCATTGAGTACTGGAATCACTTTAATGTTAAAAAATAAATAAATTTTAATGGTGAAGATTCTCTTGTTTGTCATGAATTGGAAAGGTCTGATATTTTAACCTACTTGCAAGCTAATCAGTTAACCCTTTTCTGTTTCATGGATGCTGGCAAAGGCAAGAGACTCCTAGGACAGAGACAAATGACTTTTTATTCCTCATGGCCCATGAACATCATAAGCATCAGCATATTTATGACCATTCTCCTTGTTGTCAATCCCACCATGACAATGTGATGGGTTTGTATGGATGTTACATACGTAGTAGGTGTGTTACAGCTGAGGAACCCAGGGCCAAGAGCCAAGCATTTTTTGAGCCAGCAGCAAACATGGCAGCAAGCAACAGACAGTCCACCTCAGTCTGGAAAGACAGCAGTTGCAAGGTAGTTAGTCTGTGGTTCCCTTGATCTACTAGTTACCTGCACAATTAGCCATAGAAGTGGCCCAGGATCAGGAGACAGATAAGCCCTGCAGTCTGGTACACTAAGAGGTAGCAGGTATATTCAGGGCTCATGGTAAACGTCTCTCCCAACAATACTAAGTGACAAACTACATGACAAAAAACATATATTAATAAACCTGCATTTTATTATTAGTAATGAGTATCTGCCCACATTTTCAAAAATAATTATATATGCAATTTGTAAACATTTTCTACAGATAATGAAACTTGCATCTCTGTGATGTTTGGGGTCTATAGTATACAAATTGAAAACCACTACTTATTGTTGTAAATCTCTTTAAGGGCTCAGACTGTGTTTTGATGTCCTATAAATCATTTTATTTCCCATGGGCTAGCATAATGCTCTGTTTACCATTGCTATTTAATAGCTATTTGTTATATAAACAAATGAATAAAGTTAAATTTGCCAATGAATTTGAGCATCAGGCTGCCCTAAACACAATCAATGAAGATAGGTGAAACTAATATGAGACAAAGAGCAGGCTATGTGTAGATCTAGGATATTGAGATATAGGCTCATGAATGAGTTTCTGAACTAGTGAGAAAAATCCAAAATGATTTCCATACCCAATGACTTCCTAGTAATTACTACAATAGTCAAAAATTTCCATTCCCTGGTTATTAAATTTCAGACAAATGACTTTTTATTCCTAAAGTATTCATAAAGTATTTACTTTATGATACCCAACTGAGAATTTTCAGTTATGGTAAATTGTAACTTTTCGGAAGAGACTGTGAACATACCTTATTTACCATACCTACTCAAGTCCAAGGCTTTCACATACAACATCCCAACATTGGATGGGTCACCACAACTCATGGAAGAAGGTATTATTACCACCATTATGCAGTGATGAAACTGAGGCTCAGTGAGTGTACATGATTTGACCAAAATCACATAAATGGTAAGTGATGTTTTTAGGGCAAGGACTTTTACATAATGGTGAAAGGTACAGGTAATGAGCTATAGCTGCCCAGATTCAAATCCTGCTTTTATCACATACACATTATATGACTTTTGTACCTCAATTTCATAATTTATAAAATAGAAATAATAATAATACATTATGGGTTTGTGAAGATTAAATGAAATAATACTTGTATAGTACTTTGAACAGTAAATGACACATGGTAAATGCTCAATAAATCTATTCATTATTACTGCGTCTATAAATGCTGTTCTCTAGTGGCTGTTTCAGCCAAAATTCAAAATATATTTTAAAGGTAATATTCAGGAAATACCCATGATATCTCATACTTTTATTTTTATATCTTTGTCCTAATAACATATATTAGTGAGATTGATAGTTAATAGCTGGTTTTTCAATGTTTAGCTTTTCATTATGATATTTCTGACTTGTCTATTTAAGGACACTGGGGGCGGATGTGGCTCAAATGGTTGGATGTCCATCTCCATATGGAGGGACCTGAGTTTGATCCCTGAGACCTCCCGGTTAAAAAATAATAATAATAAGGATACTGTGGTCAGTAAGTGCTTTTGTGCCATGGCACTACATACAACATAAGAAATTAAGCTTTTGATTTTATATTTTAATATTAAAATTGATTTAACATGGGAACATCAAATTTTCTGTGATTAATATTCAACTGTAATTTTCATTGGTATACAATAGATTTCTATTAAAATCCTGAAAAATAACATTCAATAGCCAAAGAAAGTTCCTTCCAGCAAGCAGAACTCTGTAATAGAAAGCACAGTGGCAGAGCTTAAATAGCAGTAGATTTATGAGTAAGAGGCCTAAATTCTTGTTTGTGTTCTTCCCCTAACAAGTTGTATGATATCTGATGTATATCATCTGTCATATATCTCTCTCATGTCATCATGGGTCTCAGTCTCTTCACCTGCAAAGTTTAAAGGGGGAAGACTAACTTCTGTAGTAGGTGCTGTTGAGGTCCTGCTGTGAAAGACAGCAAGAAATGACCAGTCATTGCTTTAGTTCCTCTCAGCAAGAGGTGGAGTCTATTTCTCCATCCCTTGAATCTAGACTGACTTTGTGACTTCCTTTGACCAATAGAATGTGGCAGAAGTGATGTTGTACACATTGTAAGCCCAGATATCAAGAGGCTTTCCTTGCAGCTTCTACTCTTGCACGGAAAGCCTTTCCACCACCAGACGAGCAAGACAACTATCCTGATAGCTCAGGAGCCAGCAAACATTGTCTATAAATAGCCAGATAGTAAATATTTTAGGCTTTGGGGGCCATATTGTCTCTGCTGCAGCTACTCAATTTGTCATTTTGTGCAAAACAGCCATAGACCATCCATAAGCAAATGAGCAATGGCTGTGCTCCAGCAAAATTTTATTTATGAAAACAAGGTGCAAATTGGATTTGGCCCATTGGCCCAGAGTTTGCTGATCCCTGTGATAGATGATGAAAAATTATGTGAAGAGAGGACCCCAGACAGTCCAAGTGTTCAGATGGGGTTCCAAACGTGATTGAACTTAGCTGGGAACAGCCAAAACCTCTCAGGCCTGAAGGACTGTCCAGCTGAGCCCTACTGTGGAAGTTTGAAATTATTTTATGAATCCCAAAGAGAGAAATAATATGTTTTAAACTAATCCATTCCTGTGGGTGTGAGATCCATTTGACTGGATTATGTCAGTGGGGCCAGATTCATGTTGAGTCTCCACCTTCTTACTGGGTCTGATATAAAGGGAGACACAGACACTCAGATAGTGGAAAAAAGGAGCCAGCATATTTGATTCTGCAAAGTGAGAGAGAGGATTGCTTAAACAAAAAGCCTCCAAGAGGCTGGGCCTACCAAGCAGCTCAAGAGGAGACCTGCCCTGCTACATGACTGACAGTGAAAGCTTACAGCTGAACTGAGAAGAGAGTGAAACAGCCGAGACTGATACAGGAGGCCCAGAAAGAGATACACCCTATGTCTTGTTGCTCACAGCTGAGCTCCAAGAGATGATAGATTCTGGAGGGAAAGGCAGAGACCTCCACAGAGATCGGCAGCCATCTTTCTTCACCATGTAGCAACAACACCAGGATCAACAGTAGCTGACTTTGGTGAGAAAGCACCTCTTATGGTGCCTTGGAACTGTGAGCTTCTATTCCATATAAATACCCTTTATAAAAGCCAACACATTTCTGGTAGCTTTTATCAGCAGCTCTTTGGCAAACTAAAATACCCACCAAATGGCCAACCTGAAGAAATAGGACACGTAATAAGTCACTGTACTTTTAAGTCACCAAGTGATTTGTTACACAGCAAAAACTAAAGGATACACTCTAATGCTCTTCACCAATCTGGTGTGCCCATTATCCAGCTGCTGCAAGGTTGCTGAGGGCCCTGACCTGCCCCCACCCTGGAGAATTGCCATGCCTGGGAGGTTTTACCCTTCCCCTAGGGCAGTCTACCACAAGTGACTAATAGGCGGGTACAAGAGGTAACCATTTGTCTCAAGGTAGGAAGAACTCTGTGGTGGAATTCATGTTCCACAGTTCCCTGTGGGAGTAGGCTAAAGCTCATTTTCATCTGAAGCCTTGCTCCCCTTGCTTGGCTTTTTGCCCTGCCCTATCCTGCTTCTCTCACTCTCCTTCTCCTGCAAGTATTCTCACAATAAACCACTTGCCCAAAAATCATCATGTCAAGTTCTGCTTTTAGGAAATCTGCCTTCTTTTAACATCTAAGATTTGTTTTGTTCTCAGTCATAATCAGGACACAATTTGGGTTAGAAGATTGAAATGTAGGGGCCAATGTAATAAGCCAAAAATGCTAAAGTGAACCTACCTTCGGTGGAGACTAAAAAAGTGTGATCTATTACCCCCAAAATGCCTTGTCTGAATCTACAAGTATTAGTAGGATGAGGGGAATTGAAAGTAGAATTTCTTTTATTAAAATTTAAATATTGGTAATTTTACTCCACCGAATATCATTTCCTTAAAATTAGTGATATTAATTAAATTTTTGTTATATATATATTTTTAAAACTGTCATATTGGACATTGTCTCAGCATCATTCCATTAGATAACTTCAGTCACAAATCCTGACTTCCCTATGCCATTTGTTTCTCCACTCAGTGAGAAAAAAACACAAATTGATGGACTGCATCCTGGGAAAATGAAACTACTAATGAATCCATGCACATAAATTACATTGCGATTACCAGATGTGGGTAACTTATAAATACAACTTATCTATCCTTATTATTAATCACACAACATTCTGAGTGTTTGGAATCAAAAAAAAAAAAAGAAAGAAAGAAAGAAGTACTGCCATTAGCAGGTTCCCTGCAAACTGGGAATTGGGCAGTTGGCAGAAGGAGAGATCTGAAGGAAACCTAAAGAAAAAGCAATGATAGCAGCAGGATTTCCTTTTCAAGAGAAGAGAAATAAAGAATCGTCAGCGAGGAAACGTTAATAACTAGCAGAGTGAAATATGTGGAAAGAATTTCTGAAATGTAAGATAGAAATAAAAAGACAGAAAGCCAAATCTAGACTTTAGAAAGAGAAATATGAAAAGGAAAATACATTTTTTGGAACAGTTGAAGATGCTTCTTCTGTGTTGTTCTGTCTTCTAGAGATTGAAACTCTCAGAAAAAAAAAGTAGTGAATTAAAAAATTAAGGATATCCCAACAAACATAAACTGGAATTTATACATTCTTAAACATTTCTTACTTTTTAAAAAAAAACTATTTAAAGTAACATTTTTATTTCAAAAAACCAAAATGCCATCATGTCAATTATTTGATATTTTTCCCTTAGTCATAATTAAGTTCCAAATGAAAATGGTTCTGTCATACTTGCTTCCTTAATGCAATGAAGAAAGGAAGGAAGGGAAAGCATCTCAAAATAGACTTTTTAAAACCCTGAGCACTTCATTCAAATTTTCTATATTTCAGATTCTTTGATTGTAAAATGAGAAGATCAGACTATGTTTTAAAATGCGAAAAAATTCTTAGGGGAAAAACTGAGTTTCTATTGCATGAATACTAACTAGAAGAAACATTCTTAATGGCATTTTAAAGTCAAATTGCTGTTTGTAACCTTAGAATGCAACTTAGTATAGCAATACTTTCTGCGTTACCTTAAATCATAAACTGACTTCTCAAAAGAGCTAATTTGGTACAGCTAGGGAGACATCTAAAGATATATATTAATCTAATGACTGTTTAGTATAGGAAATTATAGCTTAAATAATTTATATGAATTTGGATATTCATTAAGGTTTTATAGCATTTCAAAAAGAGCTATTTTAAGATCAAGAACTAAAAATAGTGTCAGGGATAAGGAACTGGCACAGTATAATTAAGGTAGACATTATTTCATTTTAGGTTTTAGGCAAATCAAGAGTTATAGAGACTAATAAAACATTCTGAGACAAATGTGTGTGGATATTTTCAGGAAATGGACCGATATACATCTAGATTCCTCATAAAATCAGCAGGAAGGCTTAGGGAAGAGTTTTTGTGGACAGACCTGACTTAGCCATTTACCAGAGGAAGGAGGTAAAAGGGAGGTGAGGATAAAGACAGCAAAAGAGAAGAGTTAATTGGAAATAATCAAATTTTGCTAAATGCAAGATAACATTCTCCATTTCCTATAATTATTTCTTTGTTAAATATTAACCTTTGCCATTTTAATAAAAGAATGAGGACTACTTTTCTAATACATAAAGTGAATCACTATTTTCACTTGGGAACTTTTATTGAAACTTGCACAAAATATTTCATAGAAAAAAGACTATAAAAGGTTATTTTGTATATATGAAGAGTTTGATTCTTATTTAACAGTCCTCTGGACCAATTTTGTAGTAATTGATGTCCTAAAAAAAATTGAAGCAGCATCTATGCTATCCTTAGGGCATCTAGCAATCATTTAAAAGTAGAATAATAAATGGAACAAGGGTTAGCTAGTAAAACAGGGCTGCACTAATATTCATAAACTTGTCATTAAATATTAGTGGACACTTTCAAATGAAAAGCATGTGGCTTAATTAGACCCTGTTACCTCTCTAATTTGATCAGAAATTTTAAAAAGAAAATGAGACATCTTAAATGAAAAACAAAGGTCATTTAATTTCCTTTAAGTTGTTCAGTAATCTTTTTAAATATTTTAATGAGAAATAAAATACATGCCTAAATTATATAGATTCTATCTACCTTAATATCTGTACCTTATTAAATATACTTTTATTGCTGATATTAAATACAAAAATAAACCAGAAAGGACCAATGAAGAAATACTTTTAAAATAATATGTAATTATAACTTTAAATGTTATAAATACAGAGGAAACTTGTTAGACTCCTTGATTTTGGTGGCAAAGAGACACATCTCTATGCTATTTTTACAATGAAAGACAAATGCTGATAACTATTCATATATATGTATAATATAATCCACGTGTGGAATACAATAACTAGAACATATACCTATGTTTCACTATTTTTATTCAACAATTATCATTATTTATTATATCACATATTGAGTGTCCATGTTATACCAGGCACCATGCAGGGAAAATTCCAAGGAAGCAACTAAAGATCTTGTATGACCAAGTTTGTTTTACATGAACTTCATTTTCTTTGAACTCCTTCTGATGAAGGAAATTAATCTGAATATTTTGTATGTACATGGTATAGTAGACCTAACATGGGTTTTGACTCCGGATTGACCTGATTTCAATAACAGCTGTGTCACTTACTATATGTGTGATTAATGTAAATTACTTAAACTTTTCAAGCCGCATTCTTCTCATCTTTTAAATAGGAAAAATAACCAATAACATAGTTGGGTGTTTTATTTTTTTGCTTTAGCATTGTTTTTGCATGTTTGTTATACACACATATGGGCATATTCACACACACACACCACTGCTTAGTATGATACCTAACGCATAATAAATACTCCTCATAAGGTAGCCCTTCTTATTAAATCTAATTTTTGTGATTTGGAAAAGATCATGCACAGTTACACTATTTAGTTTTCTGTTGCTGCTCAAACAAAGTACCACAAACTTAGCAGCTTGAAACAACCCAAATTTATCTTACAGTTCTATAGATCATAAATCTGACACAGGTCTCACTAAACTAAAATCAAGGGTCAGGAGGGCTGAGCAAGAGGCTCTAGGGCAGAATCCGTTTTCTTGCCTTTTCCATCTTCTAGAGGCCGCCCAAATTCTTTAGCTCATGTTCCATTTCTTCCATCTTCAAGGCCGTCCATGGTGGGTCAAGTTCTCCTCATATAGCCTGCCTCTGACCACAGCGAGGAAAGCTTCTCTGCTTCTAAGGGCTCATGCAGGTGGGATTGGACCCACCTGGATAATTCAGGGTAATCTTTCCCATCCCCAGGTCTGTAACCTTAATCACACTTGCAAAATCTCTTTTGCCATGTAAAATAACACTATTCACAGGTTCCAGTGATTAGGGCATGGACATCTTTGGGACATCCATTATTCTGACTACTATAGGTACAATGGAACCAATGGAGGTTGCCCATATATGGCACAGTGGCAGGAACTGAGATATAACTGTTGCTGCAGCTTGTACTGGACTTTCATAGCAACATATAAATCAACCCTAAAGAAACGTCTTCCTCTACTCAGAAAATTCTATTAAGTTAGAAGCACATATAACACTCTATGACTACCTAGGAGAGAACAGTGTGTAAGTGGATTCAGAATTGAAAGTAAGCCCATTGACATTGGAACCCTTGGGTTCATATCACTAATCACTATATCTCATACCTGCAGCTACCTGAAGCTTTATTGTTTAACCATTTTGTTTTATGTTCTCTGCAAATGCTATACTACATGTTCTTCTGAACAGTTGTAGCAAGATAGCATGACTCGTTTGGGCAGCTTCATTTAGGTAAAGTATGTGGAAGAGTCACTAAGTGAATCTATCTGACTAGTTTTGTCATGTAACTATCTCAGGTTTTCTGTCTCATGAATAAAGATGGAACAAACAATCTAAGTAAATCATTTGACTTCTATATTTAATTCTCCTCACATGTAATAAAATAATAACATGTTTGCCATTTTAAATAAAGAAATCGTATATTTACCATTTTTATAACATTGAAATAGAGTGAAAAATTCATTTGATCTAGTCTTTTTTTTAAAGATTTATTTATTCCACTCCACCCACAACCATTGTTTTTGCATTCGCTGTCTGCTCTCTGCGTGTTCTTCTGTGTCTGCTTGTCTTCTCTTTAGGCAACACCAGGAATGGATATGGGACCTACCAGAGTGGGAGAGAGGCACTCAATCTCTTGCGCCACCTCAGCTCCCTGGTCTGCTGCATCTCTTATTTTGTCTCCTCTGTTTTTTGTTGCATCATCTTGCTGCACAGCTCTCCATGTGGGTCAGCTCACCACTCAGGCCAGCATTCCTGCGTGGGCCCTTGCCTTCACCAGGAAGCCCCAGGAATCAAATCCTGGACCTCCTATATGGTAGACAGACACCCAATCACTTGAGCCACATCTGTTTCCCCAGACCTAGTCTTAAAATCAAAGATTTTCACACAAATTAACAATTCACCACTATTTTTGAGATATCTACAAATTCCATACACTAAGTTAGGGACGAAAACCTCAAGAAATGAAATAAATATATTCCCTGCCCTCAAAGAGACTACACTAGAATGGAGATTGAAACCTAGGTACTCTACCATTCTACCTTACCCCTCTTTTAAGCAATAAGGAACTGAATTTCAAGAGATTTACATGCAACTGACTCCATTTTTGATGCCTAATAACCTTCATACCCATTAAAGTCATATTATTAGCAAGATTTGGGTTTTGAGATCAGAGCGATCAGGGCATTCAGTGGAACACCAGAACACTGACTCCAATTATCCTGGTAATCCAGTAGAGAAAGGTAGTATAAAACGTACCAAGCCTATTACTATATTAGAGAAGCAATAATAGAAATAGCTAGGGCCCCCATATCAAGCACACCTGGGTTTTCATTCCAGTCCAGCATGTTTGCTTGTGATTTTCAGCAAATTATTTGACCTTTGTAAGTATGAGGTAAAATGTGGAGACAATGTGGCATAGAGCGTAAGAACCCAACTTTTGGTTTCAGAATCACATTGGTTTGAATCCTGGTTCTGCCATCTTCAAGCTGGGTGGCCTTGAGCACATCACATCCACAATATGGAAATAATACTTGCTTCACAGGCTTGTTACAAGAAGAAATGTGGTTAATCATATTCATATCAGAGTCATATCTCATATGATTAAGAATTTTTTCTCTTCTTCATTTTTTTCATTAATAAGGAGATCTTGATCGCGTCATTTTACTAATCTGTGTTCATCTATGTATCTTTCTGAACACTGGAGGAACAACTGAGTTTGTTGATGGAATTAGATGAGATAATAGTGCTTGGACAGAACTTTTTAGGAGTAACACTTCCACAACTTGCTTTTTTTTTTAGTTTGGTTTTTTAATTTCCTTTTTCAGGCCTGCTCTCCCCAGTTCCTTACGCTCCCTCTCCACTCTCCCCCTGTGGCCCAGCCTCTATCCCCGCCCCCCCGCCCCCGCTCAGTACTTCTTCCTGTTAGATGACCTCTTTCTGCTAACTCAGATCTCCAACCTGGTGCTCAGGACACCTGCCTCTTAGTTGCTCCCTTTCCCCTGCTTCTATCACTCCATAACGTGTTGAGATGTCTTTTGTCTGTAATTTTATTTTTTTAATTTGAAATAAAGTTTGATTTTAAAATGAAGAAATGTAGCATATTAAGCTCTTAGTACAAAGTCTGATAGTCTGATCAACAGCAAGCACTCATAAATGATAACGAGTATTATTACTAATTAATTTGCAAATGTAGTGTGAAGACTAATAATAAATGCAAGCTAATTTCCCCATGAATAGCAAAGCTAATGATTTCTACATTTTAATAATAATCTAATTTTTAAAGTTTCTATAACTGTGAACCCTGTCCTTTTGACCAAGAACTGGATGGTGAATTTTTTTCCTTATTCCACAAACGGAAAATTTGACTTTGGAGAGGGCCAAATGGTCAGGAACTTGTATTAAAGTGGGAATGGAAAAGGAATTCAAACTCAGTGACCCCTGGCTCTCTATACACTGTTTTACCTGCTAAATTATATCACCTTGGCAGTTTAACAGTACACTGGAAACATTTTCAAGGGAGAATATTTATATACACAACTCTTGGAACGATAAATATTTGTCTGAATGTATCCCTCCTCCAGGCCAATTAACACCTTATGAAACTTCTGATTTAAAAGGCTTTGGATCTTTATTCATGCAATGCTAATATAATGGCAAACAATTCAGTATCTACAGCAAAAATGATTTTACAGGCTTTAAGCAGGTGACAGACCACACAAACTTTACCTTTCTTGGCATTTTTAAACAACTAATATAGTTTTTAAAGCATGCAGATTTTCATATCATTTAAATAGTGAAACTATTAGTGATAAATACAGTTTGTAAGAAATGTTGATTTGAAGTATTTGTTTACATTGCGTTAGGTATGTATAAACTTTAATGAATGCTAATAGGAGTTACCTACACATATTCCTTTCATAGCAATGGAAGAACATGCTGTACAATTCCAAATAACCCTTTTAACCTTGTGAAAAATGAAAAAGGAACTGGAGTGTATAAAGCACTAGAGCATAATAAGAGCAGAACTAAGCAATCTTACTCCAGTTCATTCTCAAGCTAAGAAGTAAGAAATAATTCCAACCAATACATTTCATGAGGACTTAATAGTTTTATGCCATTTCTCCTGGGCTAGTCAATAGAGAATGCCCTTATTTTCTACTATTCATTTTTCATCATCAATTGTCCAGCTTTCTTCCTTATCTGATATGCTTTTGTAATACCATATTGACTTAGAAATATAATTAACAAGTATCTATTCATTTATCCCACAAGTATGTATTTAGCATCACGTGATGTTTATAATAGTAAACAAGACTGTTGGCCTTGCTCTCCAGTAATTTACAGTCTAGTGGGAAGAGCAGAAAATTAAGCACAAAATTTCAATACAGTGTAAGAAGAGCTAAGGCATGGGTAAACAAAGTGCTCTAGGATTGCATGGAACTAAAATATAACTAAATATCTTCAAGGATTCAAATCCTAATGCAGAGCAAAGGCATTGCATTAGGACCTTAGAAAATATAAATTAAGTCCCTGGTATCCAGGAACATTTCGGTAGTGAGAAGACAGAGCCCAAGTATCTCCCTCTTTATTTCCAGAACCAAACTGCTTCTAGGCATCTCCACTGGGATATCCCAAGGATAGCTAAAACTCATTATGTGCAATGCTTAATTCATTTTCTCCTCCTGTCCCCAATCTTGATCCCCACCTCCTCACTCCCTATCTCAGCAACAGGTCCCAAACCATCCAGCTACCTAAATGAGAATCGTGAGAAACCTGCTTTCAGCCCCTTTCTGCCTCACCTCTCATTCTAAAAGCATACAGCAACGTTTGGGAGGTGAGTAGTCAGGGGTTGGGGTTGGTTTGCAGAGGCTTTGAGTGACAGGCTGATAACTATAGTCATTATCCCTTAGGCAATTGTGTCTTTGAATCACTGACAGCATTGCTTTGTCATATGAGTAAATGAAAGAATATATTTATAAAGTGCTTTGTGAGTTACCATTAGTGATGTGTATGCATTGATAGATTTTTAATATTAGCCCAGGAAACATCATTACAAAGAACATTTGTTAGAATCATAAAGTTCATTCTAAAACCAAACTTTAAATAGATTTTAACCAAACACTATTTAAATAAAAAAATGAACATGCATGTGTGTATGTGTGTACACATATATATAGAATATATACAGCATATTCCAAAGCCTAATATAAAGGCTATAAATCTTTTTTGTTACAAGCATCTCAGAAAAAAATATATCAAAAAGTGTTGTCTCTTGAAAGTGATTATCTCAGTGATTATCTCCATGGGCCATATAGATAAGCACTTAAGAGCAAGTGGAGGAAGTAATTGTAGATGTGGTAGAAATAGCAAGAAACTAAAATTAGAAGTGGAGCCTGAAGAGGTGACTGAATTGTTGCAATCTCATGATAAAACTTTAAGGGATGAGGACTTGCTTCTTATGATTGAGCAAAGAAAGTGGTTTCTTGAGATGGAATCTACTCCTGGTAAAGATGCTGCAAAAATGGTTGAAATGACAACCAAGGATTTAGAATATTACATCATCTTAGTTGACAAAGCAGAGGCAGGTTTTGAGAGGATTGACTCCAATTTTGAAAGAAGTTCTGCTATAGGTAAAATGCTATCAAACAGCATCGTGTGCTACAGAGAAATCTTTTATGAAAGGAAGAATCAATCCATGTGGAAACTTCATTGTTGTCATATTTTAAGAAATTGCCACACCACCCCAACTTTCAGCAAGCACCACCCTGATTGGTCATTAGCCATCAACATCCAGGCAAGAGCCTCTACCAGCAAAAAGATTATGACTTGCTGAAGGCTAAGATAACGGTTAGCAATTTTTTAGCAATAAAATACTTTATAATTAATGATGCACATTATTTTTAAGCATAATACTATTGTACAGTTAGTAGAGTACAATATAATGTAAACATAGCTTTTTTATGCACTAAAAATTCATGCAACTCACTTTATTGTAATATTTACTTTATCGTAGTGATCTGAAATTGAACCGGCACTATCTCTGAGGTATGCCTCTATTTCCCCACTTGTACTTTCAACTATGCACTTAGGCGAATTTTATCCAGCATTTCTAGGTGTTTGTGACTGGGAAGATTTTATTTTATTGTATTCCACTATCTTGTCAGAATATGTCATATAGCTATTAATAACTGCTTCCTTAGCTACTCAAGGAGCCAGATGAAGCTTTAAAATTACCTCTTCTTATGCAAAATGCCATTTCCCTGTTTGGCTTCTCTCTGAAAGAGGGTATAGTTAAGGTTACAATTTGTTGAATCCTTAGAATATGCTTAGTGCTTTAATTGTTACTTTATTTAAACCTCACACACAAAAAATCCCTTCCGAGGAAACAGGCTCAGAGAGGCTAACTTTACTTGCTCAAGATTACATAGCAAGGAAGTGGCACAGGCACTTAAACCCCTCAAAGTTCTCCATGAGGATTAGCATCAAATTCTTCCAAACTCCTGTTAATGTTGAGATTTTTACCTCTTCCCATGAATCACAAATATTCCTAATGGCACCTAGAATGGTGAATGCTTCTCAGAAGCTTTTCAATTTGCTTTGCCCGGATCCATCAGAGGAAACACATGCAGAATCTATTGATTAAATTTGTCATTTTCCATGGACATGCATGTTTCCCCAAAACAATTACAATAGTCACATCAACCATCACTGATCACAGATCATCATAACAGATATAATAATTATGAAAAAGTTTGAAATGTTGCAAGAATTGCCAAAATGTGACACAGAGATACAAAGTGAGAACATCCCCTTAGAAAAATGGTGCCAATAGACATGCTTAGTGCAGGGTTGCCACAAACCTTCAATTTGTAAAAAACACAATATCTGTGAAGCACAGTGAAGTAGGAAGCCCAATAAAACAAGGTTTGTGTGAAGGAGGCACAAACAAAAGAGAGTTGAAGAGTTCTAAGTGTATATACGGACAGACAGCTACTGTCCTGGCCAGGAGGCGACTGATGTGGACAGTCTTTGCAAAGTTGGCAATTGGTTCAAATACTCATGAGAGACAAGAAACTAGGTCTTGGACCCATAGGAATTGGGAAATTCCCTGCATAAATCTGGAACCCTCAAAATCTTTCATTCTCAGTAAAATGTAGACTAGAATGGAAATGTACTCACAAACTCAACAAGATAACAAGGAAACACTGTCTCTCTTCTTGGCTTTTGTGGGGGGTGGGGGAACAACCAGAATAAATAACTCTTGAAAATTTAAAACTATGGGACAGCACCTTGGATGGGTTTTGGTTTCAAAATTTTCCTACCCTATTTGTCTAGAAACGCCAAAGCCAAGAATTTAACCACAAAAACAACAAAATGGTCCTGGGCAGTGACAACTTATTCAACATCTAGTAGAAACAAAACCAAGACTTCAACCCAAGCACACAACATATCTTCACATACCCCAAAGGTGCAATGCTAAAGATATGCTAAATTTTTTTTCTATATAATCATATATTCTTCAGTAGAATGCTAAAGATACATTTTAAAATTACATAAAATCACATATATATTGCGTATATACACCACCACGAGTGATGATTAGCAGAGACAATTTCAAAAGAATTAGAACCCCACAAACTTTATATAATAGAACAATCTGATATACCTTTTATAAATGAACATATTTAAAAATTAAAGAGGAATCAAATATTAAGAAAAGAACAAGACATAATGAAAAAAGATTAGATAGATTTGAAAAAAACAACTATGACTCCTAAAATTGAAAAATGTAATTATAGAAATCAAACCATAATGGTCAAATTTAGCAGTCAATAAAATACAATATATGAGACAAATCATGAAATCAAAGACAAGATCAATCTGAGGAAGTTAACTAGAATGTATCACAGAGAGATCAGAAATTGGAAAGATGAAAGACAGTTTAAGGGCCAAAAAAGATAAAATGAGAAAGTCCAATATACAGCTGATTAGAGTTCTAGATTGTGAAAATGGAAAGAATGCTGAAGTATTACTCAAAAAGATCATGGGTAAGAATGATCCTCAATTGATGAAAGATTCGGAACATCATTCATGAGTCAAAAAGCAAATGTCTTATTCAAGATTAATAGATAGACTATAGATAAGATACATGATGATGATTAGATAGATAGATAGATAAACAAACCATAGTGCAACAGTCATGGACAAGATAATTAAAGAAAACAGAAGGAAAAAAAAGATTAATTACAAGGGGTAACAACTAGGCTGACAGCATATTTCTCAACAATAAAAGACAGAGAGAGTACCTTCAAAAGCTTGGAGAATGATAATTGTTATTCTATTTTTCTGCACTTCCCATAAGGCAACTAACTATGTCTACTTTTGAAAAATTGAACTGCATAGTATATATATTTCTTTAGGGGAATTTTAAAAATGGGTTACACCCTTATTTTACTACATTAGCTACATGCAGTCTTGCTAAAAGACAGAATAATGGAATAAATATAGAAAACACTGATGTCAAGTGAATGATATTTAAATGAAAATTTTATGTCAATATTCTTCAACAGCTATTCTTAACTTTTTTTGTTCCACGACCCCTTTGCCAGTCAGGTGAAAACCACGGACCCCTCACTAAGTCCAAACTACACTGTGTATTATTTAATAAATTTATCATGTACCAATACGTCCCTGCAAGAATAATGTTTTTTGAATTTCAATTCAAGCTCATGGATCCCTTGCTAAGAACCCCTGTTCTATAAGAAGCACATGGGTCTTTCCTCATCAATTCACTTTAGATAGCTTCCTCATTTCAATCTCTTACAGATTGTTAACCATGTTAATCTTGAAATAAAAATTCCATTCCAATGAAGATGGTTTAAAACAATGAATTTATTTGAATGGTGTAATTTTAAGATTTAATATAGCTTTAAGACTATTCACTGAGGAGTAAGGCTTCCCACCATACCTTCTGTTATATTATGTGAATATATTCTTATTTATAAGCGAGAACAATATATTAATTTTAGATATATTTTTAAATATTAAAAAAAAAGAAGCACGTGGGTTTTTATAGCAGTAATGTCAGAAAGATCATTCTGCAAGGGGCTTACTAAATCACTCAAAAATGATGGGTTCAATTGAATTGTATGAAAATTTTTCTTTTAAAAATTTCTCAGGTCATAAGGCTAGCACATAGAAGTTGGGGTAAAAACACTCTACCTCTTTATTCAAAGTGTGTATAGTTGAAAGGGGCAGCTAGTTCTTCAACTTGTAAATCCCTCACCTTTTCCTCTTGGCCTAAGAAAGCGAGGGCTAATTGTGTCAATCAATTTCTCTTTTCTGGGATTCTAGACAATTTGTTTGGGAAGACAATCTGTTGGTTACTAATAAAAGGAAAAACAAGACAACAGAGTAATAGAGGGCAGAGAGTATGCTAAAGGTAAAACGGGGAGAAAAAGGCCAAGAAATTTCTGCTGCTGGAGGATAACAAAAGGCCCTGCCTAGAGAGCAGAAGAGATTCTTCCTGTTGGTCCTGGCGTCTCCTGTTTCTGTTCCTGATGTAGCACATGCAGTTTCACCCAAGTTAGCCTAAAAGAGTCCATTCATTACATCTAAAATGCACCACACACTTACACGAGCTCACTTAACACTGTCCACAGTCACACCGGTAGGCATTATTACCTCTATTTTAGAGATTAGACAATGGCGGCTCAGAGCATTTAAGTAATTTGCCCTACTTCTAGGAGTTGGTAAATAGCAGAGCCAGGAGCTAAATCAAGAATGGACCTACCCCATAATCTGTGCTCTTTTAGCACACACAAGTCCCAGTTTCTTCACCTGTAAAACAAAAGAGTTGGAGAAATTCAGATCCTCCCCTCCTCCTTTAAAATGACATGGTAATAATCAGTGTCTTTATAGTTAGTTCTTCAAATATCAAAGTTTAAATGTGGCAGAAATAGCTTATTGTGCAAACATATACTTGAAATATTAATATAAATATATATTTATATAAATATAAATATTGATATGGTATGCTTCATACTACATAGGATCCTTACATATCTAAGACAGTAAATTCAAAAAGCAAAGTAACTACTGGAAACAGATTTTTTTTTCTACCCCATTAACATTTTAAGGTAAAATGATTATGAGTTTCTAAGTCAAAGTAAATTAAAACAAGAAAAATATATTGATGAAACTAACATTCAAGTTTGTGCTATGCAGAATCTGCAGTTTTCAAGTATACTAGTTAATCAATTATATCACTGAAAAATATTTTGAGGTTCTATTAAAATGAGAAAATTAAAAATTCTTGTTCAGAATTTTAGGATCATGTAACTTCATAACTGGAATGAACTGAGAGATCATCCTATCCAACCCATATGTTTTAAAGATGAATGAAAAAGCCTCAAGAAAATTAATTTCTTCATGATTCTTCCTTATTGAAAATATTATATATTTCTACAGGGGGAATCCTTCCAGTCTCTATGGGCCTCAAAACAAACAAACAACAAACAAAAACTACAACTAATAATTAGTTCAAGATCTCCTTTTAGGATGAATGCTATACTTCATTTTACCTTAAAACATTACATAAATAAAACCAGTATATAGCATCATAATAAAGTTTCTCTTTTATGGCATAAGTTTAATTAGTTTGAAAATCAGTAATAACTAGATGTTGCTCTATTTATAACATTAAAAGATTGTATTTCATGCCTTTCTTACCAAACAGGCACCAAAAGACATATCAGTTCTGAGTTGTTAGGATACGTTACCCTACTTAAAAAATGAAAACTGAACAGGCAATTTAAAACATCTTATCATTAAATTATTTTTAATTTTTTGATACCGAAAGATATTTTTATCTTCCAGTTTGCTAAAATACTATTCCCAATGCTAGAGGAACTCACAGCAAGTGGATGGCCAGCTGGGAGAAAGGGAGGATTTGAAGTGGTATGCCTCTGTGGTTATCAAGGTACCCCATTTTACTGCCAAGCCCCACTGCCAGTAGAGCCAGCAAAGTGACCACAACCAGCTGTGCAGTTCTGCTTTTGTACTTTCACCCCACGTATGTAGACACCCCCTTCCTGCTGTGGCTACAGCCAGAGTTTAGGCAGCTCTAATCCACACACCTGAGTTCATGAGTTTATGGTAGGATTGGTGTGAGGCCACTTGGAGAAAGTCAAACTGTGCACAATTTCTCAGGTACTTGTGTGTAAATATGACTAAGTATTTACTATAGAAAGACTTGTTTGTTATTTAATCGGAATTGACTAAAAAATTATTTAATCAGCCTGAGTGGGAGACTATGAGTTGTTAATGGGTCATAGGCAGCCTTTTAAAACAATGAAATAGGAATGAATTATGGGTAAAAAAGAATAAAATGAAAACAGATGTGTTTCACATCTATGCAAGGTATGTATCTGTGAAAAGGCTTATAATGTAAAATGCGTTTATTACCAAGTATCATGGTAAAGGAAAGTTTGAAATATACTGTTAATGTCTATAATATTATCATTGAATATCTGTAATTTATTAGCATATAACTTTTACTTCAGTTTTCTTTTTCTTGTGCTCATTTGATTATTCATATTTTCTAGACTATGAAAAACTGCTTTGGACATTTAAAATATATTAACATCATCGTTCAAGTATTTACTTAAATCATTTTAGTTACCTCTAATACCTGTTGTGATAGTCCCTTTCTCATTACCTGATTCTGTGCATTTCTATCTTCTCTATTTATTAGACTTGCCAGAGGTTGTCAAACTTAGTTTTGGATTTGTTTATCAATTCTATTTGTCTTCTGTTTCTGAATTTATTCTTTTAATTTTCATTCTTCTTTTTTTTTTTTTTTTTTTTCTTCCAAAGGTACTGGAATGAACCCAGGACCTCGCACATCAGAGGCAGGTGCTCAACAACTCAGCTACACTCGCTCCTCAAAGAGAGTTTAATTTGTTTGCTTGTTGTTTGTTTTTAGGAGGTATGGGGGATCAAACTTGGGACCTTGTATATGGCAAACACTTGAACTACATCTGCTCCCCTCTCCTTTATTTTTTTAATCACTGATTTTTTGTTCTTTTTTTTACTTCTTTAGTTGAACTCTTAGTTCATTTATTTTCATTCTTTCATAATAACAGAAGCATTATGGCTATGACTTTACTTGAATTATAGCTTTGTCTTCAGTGCATTCATTTTATTGTCTCATAATAGATTATTTTGTATTTCTTATTCCCATTTTACATAAAATTTAGGAGAGTGATTGCTATATTTTTATTTAGAAGTTTTTTTAAATTTTTATTTAAAGCTATGTTATACATTTTTAGCTTTATTGCATTGTATTCAGAACATGTAACTAGTATACTTTCTACCTTTCAAATATATTGAAGTTTTGTTTGTGTTCTTGTATAAAGTTTATTTTGTAAATGTTCCATGGGCACTTAAAGAAAGCTTTTTCTCTGTTGGTGAGTTCTGGCCTAATCAATTAAATTACTTTCCATATCCTCTGCAATTTTCACATTACAAATATAATTATAGAGGTAGAGGTTTTAAAACATTTCTTCCAAACCAAACAATTGGGTAAATTTCACAAATATTATGAAATATTTCCAGTCTACATATGAAAAATTATTTAAATATTCTATGCACCCTTAAAGAAACTTGGACTGCCTGATAAATAGGGTTAACAGTGTCAATGACTGTGGTTAAATATGTTTTAAAGTAGAATGGAGAGTTAAAACTAATTTATTTATTTTGCGTAAATCTTTATAGATCAACTGCTTTCAAAATATACACAATATGTTCAATGAAACCCACAGATTAAGGGACAAGATAAGTTAATACTGTAAAGCTCCTTTTATTTTTCTTCATGAACTACAGTGATTTATTTTATCTTTTAACAACAAAGAAAGAAATAAAAGTTTTTTAAAAGAATGGAGACAGACCAGCATTAAAATCCAGGAGACTCACTTTGAAGTCTCTTAGCCATATGAACTTCATTTGTCTTTACCTTTCCCCCCTTTTATTCGAGGTCTTTTTCCAGTCATATTGCCCATTGGCACTTGTTAGTAATTCCTCATTGCCAGGGAGGCTCATCCCCGGGAGTCATGTCTCACACTGGAAGAAAGATAATACATTCATATGCCGACTTTGGCTTAGAGAGAGGCCACATATAAGCAACAAGGAGGATCTCAGGAAGCAACCCTTAGGCACCCCAAAATAATAGGCTAAGTTTCAATTTCAAGAACAAAGACTTATAAGGCTAGCTGTCAATAACAAGACCCCATCAGTGGATCATCCTCCTTTGACAGACACTGCCCCTGCACTTGGGGGACTGTTGCTACTCCCTTGGAGAATATGGCAGAGCTCTCCAGGATGTGAATTCAATATATTCTCATTTATTGATTGGTTCTCCACCCACTGTGACCATGCCCCGTGAGCATTTGAACAGTTTTATATACCTTTTATGTATGTTCAGGTGAACTTCCTCCCATGCACCCCCATCCCTGACACCCCCTCACCAACAATCCTTTCCCGCCCCAGTTGTAACCCTTCTGTGATCCAAAGCTTCTTTAAATGAAGCCAATACAATAGCAAAATACAATTAATAGGAAAATGAAATAAAAATGATGTTTAAATGTAAGAGATAAAATACATGAAAACTTAAAAAAAAATAAAATTAAATTAAATTAAACTAAGGGATTGGGTTATTCAAAAAATGAGAAAAAATTTTAAAAACATAAAAAATTAAAAAAAATTTTTTTTGACATTTTGCCTTTTATTACTGCAATATCTGGTGTCCAGTCTGTACCATGGCACCTTCCCCCTCTCACTCCCCAGTGTCTCACTATTTTTCATTTAATTTTCAGAGAAGTTTTAGGTCACAGCAAAGTCACACACAATACAAGACACTCTCATATACCAACCTCCTCCCCCTTTCTTCACATCATATTAAAACCTTTTTGTATGTGGATGGTAGCATTATTATAACTGATACACACATAGTGAAACATAGCTACTAAACATTGTCAGTGGTTTACAGTATGGTTTATATTTTAGATCATACACTTTTATAAATTTTGATGATATTTGCCATGTCCTGTGTCCATCACTGTAAGATAATGAAAAATATTTCCACTGATCATTAAATATTCCCTGTTTGATCTATTCTGTTCCTCCCTCCCCATCCCCTCAGGGCCCACAATGACCCCCCTCCCTGGCTTGACTCATTGGAGGTCATCCCAGAGGTAACGCTTATGCACATCTCAATAGGACCTCATAGGCCTCCAATGTGGATAGTACCCCAGAGGGGCTTCTGAGAGCTCTGGAGACACCCAGGTCCTATATCAGGGTGGATAGCCCCAGAGTTTTGTGCCTTATCAGTGGGCCCTACTTTGGAATCCTTGCTCTGGAGAGTAACAGAGTTGGACCCAAATATGTCTTTCCTGCACATGGTCCATCTGTCCCTTCTATTCAAACCTATATGTGGTGCCAGAGTTTGTAGGTGTACTTCCAGAGACCAGAGTCTTTGAGCTGTCCATGTGCCAGCTGGGCCCAGAATCTCAGTGGAGCTTCAACGCCTACGCTACAGCTCAATGTACTCACCCTGAACACCAGGTGAGGAGATGATGATGGACAATGGCCATCCCAGGGAATGGAGAGAGTCTGCAGCTGCAGGCAGGATAATCCCATCCATCTTATCCATGGGATATAAGTCCCCTCTCACTTGGAGGAAGAGTGGACATCACCATCTCAGACTCCTCAGGATCCGGGGAAGAGCTATGGACTAGAGTGGACTTACTGGTAGTCTATTATAGACATATTGTGATTCACGCTTTGGAAGTAATTACAACATTAATGTGGAGCCAGTGGCCACCGGACCCTTTGGGGGTAGGGAGAGGGAAAAGCAGTTGTAATACAGGGGCTTTTTCGGGACTTGGGAATTATTCTGAGTGACATTGCAATGGCAGATATAGGCCATTTTATATCATCATATAACATGCAGAACTGTGTGGGAGAGAGTGTGGTCTACAATGTGAATTATGGTCCTTGCTTAGTGGCAAAACCTCAGAATGTGTATATCCATTGCAGTTGATGTGCCACACTAATGAAGGATGTTTATGTGGGAGGTTGTGGGAGGTGTGGGAGGTGGGGCATATGGGAATCCCTTTATTTTTTGTGTAACATTTATGTAATTTAAGTATCTTTTTAAAAAATAAAAATAAAAATTTTTAATAAATTAAAAAAAAAATCCAGGAGAAATATATACCTTTGGTCAAAACTACAAACAAATCCATGAAACACCCAAAAATCATCATACTCACAAGCACCTTCAGGCTATTACAAGAACTGAATAGTAGCCAAGGATTTATTTGTTTTCTGACAAGTACTCAAATACTATAATGCTAAAATGAAAAGGTAACGAGTTACTCTCACAATATGAAGACTTTAATTTCATAAAACACCTTAAACACTAAATTATTAAAGAGCTAAAACAAGGTTTTTTTAAATGGTAGGATCAAATAAAGTCACAGAAGCTAAGAAGTATGCAAATACATGGGGAAAAATTGTCAAGGTACATGTTCATATCTCTGGACATGGTAGAGAAACATGAGTGGAAATTAAGATTGAATGTGTAAAATCTTTGGGTATGCAGCTATAATTTCTGAGAAAGAAGTCTATGATTTTCAAGCATAATATAGAGTTTAATCTCCCTGGCCTTGTATTCCCATTTTTTATCATGGGATAGTGATCTCCAAACATGAGGATCAAAGAAAAATAATAATAGTTAATGCTTCTGGAACAGTGAAAATGAACAGGCACTCTTTTAAGCATTTTATATATACAAATGTATTCAGTTCCCACAAAAATCTTAGGAAGAGGTAATCTCATCATTCCTTTTGACAGATGAGAATACCAAGCCAGAGCAAAGTTAATTTGCTTGCGGGAGGCTACTTTGATAGCAAGAGATAGGCAATTTGAACACAGGCAATCCAACTCCATTTGAAAGCAAATCTGCTAAGCAAGTTGAGGAGAAAAAGGTAAAATTATTTAAAAAGAGGAAATAAATTCAGTCTAAAAGAAGACAAGCCCAAAGATGAAAAAAGAAATATAAATAAGACAAAAATAATGGTTGATGAATTTAAAGTAGTACTTAGGGATAATATATATAATAAGTTCACATTAGAAAAACTAAAAATGTTAATATTAATGAGTTTAGCGTGCAACCCCAAAAATGTAAAAACATGAAGAAAGTAAAAGGAAAAGAATATTAAAGATAAAATTAGAACTTAATGAAAAACAAAAACATATAGTAGAGAGAATCAACAAAGCAAAAAGTTGTCTTTGAAAAGATTAATGATACAGAAAAACCCCTGGTGAGACTAATCAAGAGACAAGGAGAAGACAGAAATTATTAGGCATGAAAAAGAGGTGCTGCAAAGATTTAACAATGACAAGTTATTGGAAAGGCATTAATGCCAGATATTTTGAAATGTAGACAAAATGGATAAATCCTTTAAAAATGCAAGTGCCAAAACTGACTTTGAAAGCAAGAAGTTTAATAGTCTTATAACAGTAAAAAAAATTAAATCAATAGTTAAAAATCTTCCCCAGAAGAGAACATCAGGTTTGAATGGCTTTATAGCAAATAATTCCAAACCTACACAAGTTTTCATAGAACAGAAAAAAGGGGAATACTCACCAATGTATTTTATGGAGTTCTCAAGCCTCGATATTAAAGAAAAAATTATTCACCAAACTCACTTATGAGCAGAAGTTCAGCAAACTGAGCATGCCATACTTTATTCCAGAAATGCAGTATCAAATTAATAATAGAAAAAGTATTAATATTATTCATTACACTTATAGAATAAAAAGAGAAAAATCATGTTAGCAACTCAATTGATACAAAACAAATGATTGATAAAATTCCATATCATTCATAGCAAAATCAAACAGAAAAATAAAACTAGAGAAAAAAGGAGTAACTTCCTCAACCTGAAAAACTATATCTACAAAAAAAAAAAAAAAAAAAAAAATTAAAACATCACTCTTTGCAACTGCAAGCAAGATAGTGCCATCCATCTGCCCCATGGGATCTAAGCCCCCTCTCAATTAGAGGCAGAGTGGGCATCATCATCCCAGAATCCTCAGGATTGGGGAATGAATGATGGACTAGAATAGACTCTCTGTTACTCTACTATAGACTTATTGTGATTCTAGCAATGGAAGAATTTTAATCATTGATGTGGAGGCAGTGGTCACTGGAGGTCCTGTGGGGAGGGAGAGGGAAAAATAGGTGTAATTTGTGGGCATTTTCAGGACTTGAGAATTGTCCTGAATGGCACTGCAATGACAGATACAGGCCATTATGTATCTTGTCATAAATTACAAAAATGTGCACAATAGAGTGTAAACTACAATGTAAACTATAATCCACCTTTAGTGGCAATGCTCCAAAATATGTTCATCAATTGTAACAAATGTACCACACTATTGAAGGATGTTGTTAATGTGGGAAAATGTGGGAGGGGTAGGGAGCAGGGCATATGGGAAACCTCTATATTTTTTATGTAACATTTATATAATCTAAGTATCTTTAAAAAAAAATTAAAAAGTATATATATTTTAAAAATCACTCAGTGATGAAATGGTAAGTTATTGAACACATTCTCTTTAAGATAAAGCAACTTCATGACAAAAATTATCATAATCATTCTATTGAACATACTGGTAGGTCAGCCAGGGAAACACAAAGCAAAAAAGGGAGAAAGAGAAAGTTTGTTTGGCAAGGTTGCTGGCTCCAAAAATCCATATGCAAAATAAATTATATTTTACACACCAGAAATGCTTAGAAAATGTAATTATTATTTTTTTAATATAAGAATAAGTCTAAGAACAGATGTACAAGTACTTTGTAGAGCAGGCCTTCTACAGAAATGGAAAGAATGGGCAATTCAGTAAATAGTACTGAGACATTGGCTTTATCTACAACAAAAATAATAAATAAATAAAATAAAATTACGTCCGTAATTCATATTATACACACAAATCAGTTTTAGATCTATTAAACAATTATATTTGTTAAAGCTTTAGAAGACAATATGAAAGTATATCTTTAAGACTTCAGAGTTGGAAATGATTTCTTAAACAAGACCTTAAGATGTCAAAACATAAAGACAATAATTGATCAATTTAACCTCATTAAAATTTCAAACTTCTGTACTTCAAAAGATTCTATAAAAGAAAAAAAATAAGAGCCACAAAGTAGAAAAAAAAATTTGTGCTGGTTAATAATTGACCAAGGGTTAATATCCATAATATATAAAGAACTTTTAGATATCAATATGAAAAATAAAATCCAGTGAAAACAGGGACAAAGAGGCAATTCTGAACTTTCACACACAATCAGGATTGCACTTTATTTTTGTAAACACAATGTTATCCAGTCTCCTAACCCCCATTTAAAATCTAAATAAGATTGATTCAAACTCCCATTCCATGAATTGTGGAAATTCCAAACCCTCCCTAAAATATATCCAAATTCCCTGGGAATGAGGTAGGTGGGGATGTGGCTTAAATTCTTATAATCTCTTCTAATATGATTTTCTGACTCAAACTGAATTTGTTTTTCTCTGTGCTATGTCTCATGACTCTTTTTAAAATATTTGTCCTGCTCTCTCCCCAAATAGGGAACACAGGTCTTGCTCCTAATCCCTCTCACAAGCAACAACAAATTCAAGCTTCTTTACTGTAGAAAAGTTTATACAAAGATTTGGGAGTCTCAAGGAGGCAATTTTCAATGACTTCCCCGAAGACAGTCTCACTGTCAGCTTTAGCCCATGTAGTACCCCAGCCTCTAACCTATACCCCTCCTCTGATCAACGGCTCTACCGCTGGTACCACCATCTTCTCTGCTCCTTTCTTCTCTTCTCTACTGGGCTCATAGAATCCTTTCTCTGCTTTGGCTCCTGCCAATACCCATACCCTCACAGTCTTACCTACCCAGTGAATGTTGTATAAACAAAAAGAGTACTGCTCTGAAAGGAATCTTGGAGGCTGCAGTTAAGATAACATATTTCATTCTGCTGTATTTAAAAGAAATAAACCAGACTTGGTGCCAGGAGTTGCAGTAAATAATGATCTCTATAAAGATATGCCATTCTCTGAGCTTTTTGAGAACTTCCATAGTCTGACAGAAATTGATTTGAAAAGTATTTAGATTATGCCTCCACATATTTAAACTGTTTACAGTGTTCTGGCAAATTATTTCCAGACATATCTTTTTTGTGTGTTTGGTGTTCTTTCTATTCCTATTTTGTTTTTTAGGAGGTACCAGGGATTGAACCCAGGACCTCATACATGGGAAGCAGGCACTCAACTACTGAACTACACCTGTTCCCTTCTATTACTTTTATAAGTTTCAATCAATCAATTTACCTACCTATCATATAACCATAAGCTGCTTATTTTAGACTAGAAATCTATTTTCCTATTCAACACAGTATAACATTATTTATTGTATGTGAACTGTATAAAGTATATATTTTTCTCCACAGAAGAACATCTACATTTTAGAGTTAACTTATTATTAAGATATTTTACAAGTAATTTTTAAAGTTTTTTTTTTTTTTTTTCAGATTAAAATATTCTATGTAAACACATATCTTGGATCCATCTCCCTTATCCCAACCCCCCAAGCAGTTTTCAATAGTATGATATCTAGCTTGGGCCTACCATCTGCCTTTCTCCAGATAACGGCTGGTAAGGATCGGATGTGGTGACCAAAGTGGTTCCTTAGTCATGACTGTGATTGACAAGTTTCCTAAACCACTTCCTCTCCAGGTAGTAATGCCCCATGGTTTTGTGACTTCCTCTTTTCACACAGCACTTAGAATTATTCTCAAAATCAAATGACATTCCTATGATAAAAATAGGCAACAACTCCCAAATTTTTAATCAAAATTAAAAAGCAATAGCATGCTTTTGGAACAAAATTTAATGCACTTTTATTATTACAATGAAATTCAATTTGTTTCTAACCAAAGACATTAAAATCAATACTCTTGTTACTTCACTGCCCTTCCTCTCTATAAATGTGTCACTGTCTTGCCTCACTCACATACTTTGAAATTGACAGCTTGCAAAAGTCACACATAGAACTGTTTCTTTCCACATTTTTCCAGACTTCCCATAAACAGTTTCCACTATAATGATTTTTACAAATTGTGGCATAGAAATTTGACTGGAGACTCAAAGGAAAGTGGATTTCTTATTATGGGATTTTAAGCTTCACATTATAAGAATTTAACACCATCCATGCAGAACAAGGGGGAAAATCACGACAGACCACCAAAGGACACTTCCCTGTCACCTTTTTTCACAGTAGCCAGAACAGTCATAATCACACACTAGTCAAAGTTTAATGTGGAAAAGCAGGAAGTCTTACCTAAAATAAGTAAGTAAAAGTCAGCCCTGAAGCAACCCATTTTGGGAATTTCAAACCTTCTAAATTCCAGTCAGACAGGAAATATGTTAAGAAGTTATGCCCCTGGTAGAATTCAGGATTTCCTTTTCTTGACAAAAGAAGAGAATAAAAGAAAGAGAATCTTAAAGTTTTTGAAATATTTTAACTTACCTTGTCTCTTTCCTCAGCAGGTCTCTCATCTAGGAATACAGAAACAGGAGGGAAACTACACAGAGTTCAAGGCAATAGTTTCCCCTTCTAGTATCACCTGAAAATGGCTCCTGAAATTGTACACAGCCACTGGGCAGAGAACACCATCTTCATAGCACTTAAGGGGAAAACAATGTTTTTAACTAGCACTTTTAATTTTTTTTAACTGTTGCTAATTTTTCTTAAAAATGACTGAATTTAGAAATATATCCTATGTTTGCAATTAAATATTTTCTGTTTTTAAAAAAGTAAAATTGGACAATGAGATAAAAACAAAGTAAGAGATGGCAGTTACTGTTCCACAAAACCTCACATTAAGGAATCATAAGCAATTGCAATAAATATTTTTAAGAGGAACAATATATGACACTTCAGGAATAAAGGTTAGCCTCAAACGGAAATTCTTTTACAAAAACCCATAACCATCTGACTGCATTCAAAACAGAAGTATTATAAAGGGTCATGCATAGTTATCTGTGTACAAGAGGTTGCAAAAACAGTGGGGCTTGCTCAGTATGTCCAGTTTGTGAACAGAATGATACTTTAGCAACAGGGCTTCCTCAACTGAAAATAAAACATTTGAGTTCAAGTTTGAGCCATTCCTTTTTTTCAATTATGTTGAGTAATTTCCTTTCTTTAATCTTGCTCTGAGAAACCAGAACTTTGAAAGGCTCCAAAAGGTTGGAATTTGGGATTGTTTGAGCATTCCTAAATATGCATGCTGATGCAACACTCCCCTGAACTTAAAAAAAAAAAGAAGAAAAAGAAAAAGAAAAAAAAGTCAACTCTCTTTGATTCATTATCATGGAATAAAAGCATAATCTGTGTTTCCTTTGTTTACTTTCACACCCAATGCCTTCATTATTTTCACAACTCCCCCTTTATGTAACTGTTTTAGGAATTACCATTGCCATTGTAAGGTCCAAAAAGAGGAGAGTTAGTAGGCCACCTGATGCCAAATAAATAAGTTAGAGAATTAAAAAATCAAGGGAAAACTAATTTAGACTCCACCTATCTAAAAACATGGAAGGTCTCTTATGTAGTCAACTTAAAATTTTGTATATTACCTATATAATAAGTTGCCTCAAAGATATTGTCTGGTCCACAGGAATTGTTTGTTGCTGAATCCACACCCTCTTTCTTAGTGTCCCATACCCTTTCATAAACTCTTTAAAAAAATTACTCTCATTAAAAAGAAAAAAAAAACTCAAAAAAAAGACATATCACATTATGCCTATACCTCCAAGTTTTCTTGTGAATATAGGGCTTTTAAGTATGAAATGAAAATAACTGGAGAATTTATAACTTCCAATGAGATAATTTTGGGGAAAAAGGAAAGCATCCCCTAATTTTCCCTAGAGTGCAAAGATATTTGGTGTATATCTATGATTATTTTAAGAGATGCTTAATTGGATCAAATTTTGGAAAACCTGGATGCCTGCCAGGTCAAGACTGGGGAAGGGTTATAAAGTGAATGAAGAAGGTGATTGAATATTGATAGAAACTGTATACTATATGAGGGTAGTTTGCAAATGAGAAATTTAAAAAACAATGGCAGGTTCAATTTTGATTAAACTCTTTTCAAGATTTCTAGAAATTAGAGAAAGGAAAAATAATGCTTGAGTATGAAACACTAGTCAATGGAAAACTACTTCTATTCTTAGTAGAAAGAGCATTTTGAAAAGTACATGATTTTCACATAAGCCTCATTTGAGAACCATGTGATTTGCAAAAGTACAAACAGAACCAAAATCCTCTAGCCCAATAAAAAGCAAGTGGACCATAGGTTATTATATATATATATACATATATATAAAATTTTATTTTCTGTTTCTCATTTGCCAAATTTACAACATAAGAACAAACTCCAAAGCCATCTAATTCTTCAAGAGGCTACATAAAATAAAAGTGCTATGTTTCAATTCATTCAATACTTTTCAGAAAAGTAATAGAAATAGATGTTTTTCTGAGGACACAGGCACTGACAAGAGCAGGAGGATAGATTGATGATCAAGAGAATCTTCCTATCTCCAAACCGATGATGGATGGTAAAGCTAAACCACAAATCAAAGAGATGTAATACAATTTTCAGTGTTTTTAAAGTTATTCATCCCATTCTTTAAATTCTGAAAATGACAAAACATTTATTCTTTTGTGAAATTATGTTTTCAATGAAAAGTTTTCCCCAAAAAAATGGAATTGTTTCTAGGCACATGTTAGTTTTCCCACTCTCCATTTTTATGGGACTCAGTTTATGTACCACCCAGATCTCCTACTGCCCCACGCTCTGCTTTCTAGTGAATCTATGTAAGACACTGTAGGATGTATTATAGGTCTCATAGTTGTATGACAGTATAGAGAATAAAATGGAAGATTCAACCTGCTTCAAATCCCAGGAGTTCAACAGAGGGGTCTATAGGTTGCACAAAGAATGTTAGAAGTCTGATGAGATGGGGCTTTGTTGTCCTGCCCATATTTCTATGAGGCCAGTTTTGCTTTTGTTTTACTTATTGGGCTCCCATGTAAGTGCTTGATTAAAGAAATCGGTTCAACAGAATCACAGGTTTAAAACTCCTATTTAGGAAATCTGATGACTGCATTTAAACTCATGGGGTTTGATGCTTTATTTCTATATTCCTTAATGTATTGAGGAAAACAGCGATTAAGAGGTTAGCAGTTGAAAGCAGTAAAACAAAATAAAGAAGTCTGATAAATATCTACTATGCTAAATATCTTCAAGCATTTCCTAAAGAAAGTGCAAAAGAAAGTGAGTGTAGATTGGAAAAACCTTAGGCCTAACATAAAAGAGAAGTTCCTCAACCCCAACTTTGTAAGCCTGTCCCCTCTTCCCCTCCTACTCATAAGTCTTTGGGTACACTTAACCTTTTATCTTCCCCTCTCATGTCAGCATCTTTAAACCAACGTTTACCCTATTTCATTTTCAATTAGTACATTGCTCTTTGCATTCATAATGTCTTATTTTTTAATGCATTGTCTTCTCTAAGTTGAAGGCATCAGTAAATAGTGAGGGCACATGATTCTGAGATCTAGAAGTCATAAAATATCTCTGAATCAAACTTTTAAGGAGGATTGACTTTGATGAAACTTTGCAAAGAATTTGAAGGTGTAAAATATATCCATTTATTTTCCAACAAATATTTATTATACTTCTACTGAGATACACATAAGCTTTTTTAAAAAGACCCAAGGACACCCAGAATCTCAAGGTGTAGGAATAACTGGTGCAGGTGTAGCTTTCAGCTTTATCAATCCAGCATATCAATTTTATCAGTTTTCTCAGAAGTGGGGAGGTTCTGAAATATAAAACAAAGGTCAAAGGCTTTGGAGTCAAAAGACATCCGGTTTGAGTTTGGGCTGAACTGTTTATTAGTTATTTGTATGCTTAGGTAAGTGACTTAATCCCCTAAAAAAGAGATTGAGAAATAATATCTGCCTCACAGGGTTGTGAAGATCAGATGAATGTGCATGCAAATGGGCTTTATATACTGCCTTGGGCTAAGCACGTGTTGATTAGACTGGCTTTTTGTGGGGAAGAGAGACTCCCTAAAGAAAGGGGACTTCTACACACCAGTGGGCACCCAGCAGGGATTCCCTGCAGGCAGCCTTTGAAGGCTGATAAGCATCACCAGCAGCTGCATAAGAGAAAGAAGGGACCTAGCCAGAGGGCAAGGGTCATGCCCTTTACCCTTCTGTGCTCAGCCAAAAGGACATCTGCCAAAGATCCCCTGCAGAGAAATATAACTCTAAGGAGGAGGGTCAGGGAACATTTCAAGGGATCCTAATTCCAAAATGCCCTAACATCCCTGAGGCTGAGAGCATTAGCTTTAGAACTTAAATTTATCTGTCTTATTTTACCCTATTACTTCTAATTCATTTACTTTTATCCTCTAATCATCTAGGATTTAAAACTTTATATTTAACACGTACTAACACCACAATTTATATTGTTTTTCATATTTTATGTCAACATTCACTGTAAATGTGCATATATAATATAGATATAGACATGTGGTATAGATTGTAGGTAATATTTGTATGGTATAAATATAGAGAGAAGAAAAATAAAAGTCTAGAATTAAAATGTTAACAATGTTTATCTCTTGGAAGATAATATTATGAGTGTCTTATTTTCTTCTTTTTGCTTATCTCTATTTTCCAAAACCGGTTTACCTTGAAATGAATTGCTTTTAGGATGAGAAAAACCACATTGAAATGCCTTGATTGAAACATTGTTTGCACTAGTTCGGCTTGCTCCAATTTTTTTTTTTTTAATCTATTAAGTGATTTAATGAACTTTACTCATTTTTGGACTGTTTCTTTTTCTCTCTCTCTACTTGTGTTTATCTCATTTGGATTTTTTCCTAAATTATTCATTTTACCCAGTCTTTCTTACTACTTTTAACCTGTATTTTTTGTTTCCTCTTATCTTATTTCCTTATAATTTAGTTTCCTGTTATCATTTGTTGTCTTTTTCATTTCTATCTTTTGCTAAATATGGCAAGCAAAAGATTGCATTCTTAAGCATAGATCGATGAGGCAGGACCTTTTCCCTTCCAAATAGCCCTGTGGTCATCTCCTTTGGCCCATTCTTCCCAAAGTAGGAACTGCTTTTTAAAGTACTAAGCTGGAAACTCCATAGGTTCACAGAGCAGAATTATTCGGCAAGTAAATATTAAGTCCATTTCTAGTATCAATAAAGATGACTTGAAAGCATGACTATACCTTCAACTAATGCCTGTGATCTCTGGACCAGGCGTCTCTCTAGAGCCTAGACTCATCCATCTCCCTGCCTGTATACAGCTCCGCTCAGGTGTCCTACAAGCGACTCAAAGTCAACATACCCAAAATGGAATCCATTATTCCCTCTGCCTTTCCAGGAAAACTGTTCCTCCTTCTTCCTCTATTTTCTAAAGAAAGGGACTTGGCATGACCCTAGATACGCAGTCGGGATTAATGAATTAATGGTATCACCATCCAACCAGGTGACCAGGTCAGAAACCCAGGAATCATCTTACAATCTTCCTTCCCCCTCAGCAAATTCTGTAATTCTGCCCCTTCAATCTCTGTACAGTTCTGTGCTTTTCAAACTAGAATATGAGGCCCTCTGTGGACAGTGGGATCATACCAGACAATAAAAGAAGGTCCAAGATAAACATAATAAGTCTTCCTGGAATGTCTTCCTGTTCCCTACCATCCTCACCATAATAACTAATTTAAAACATCATATTTTGTGAAAACAAACACATACATTATGTAGAATACAAAATAAGCATGTATTTTAAAGATGGAACACAACAATTCAAAGAATGTGAGGCTTGAAGTGAGATGCTTTGGGTTCAGCTGCTATAACCCCAAGGGGTACACAATTACTCTCCTGTGCTACTGGGATGCTTTGGCAGAAATGGTTCAGAATTTCTCGTTTCTAGTCCCTCTTCTCTTATGCTGCCACAGCCTTTCGTCACTTCTCACCAGGGCTATTAGTCTCCTAATCTCTTTGTCTCTCTCCTCTCTCAGCTCTAAATCATCCCCTATTCTGCCAACAAAAAGGTATGTATCAAACACTAACCCGGTCTCATCACTTCCATGTACAAATCATTCAATGGCATCTATTTCATGCAGAATAAAACAAAAGCTTCTTTAGTATGATATATGATGCTCTTAAAAGTCTGGCCCCTGCCTTCTCTCTGTTCTCACTCTAACTTTCATTTCTTCTCAGCATATGAATTACTGGTGCATGCTCTCTCAGTCACTACACCTTTGATGCATACTGTCTCTTCTCCCATCATCCATCCACCTACTTAATTTAACATCCTATAAAGCATCAACACTTCAGAAAGTCCTTTCCAGATACTTCAGAATTGGTGCCTGCATAGCACCTTTTCTTGGCAATCCCTCACCCCCATTCCATGACACAGAACTCCTTGAAACAGGAATCTATATTGTTCATCTCTGAAATCTAAGGTTTATTATGCTTTTCAATTTCTCTGAGATAATTGCTAAGGATTCTGTCATTTGCACCAGGAAGTCTCAAATGCCAGTTCATAGACAAAGTGCATGAGAATCACCTGGAAACTTTTAAAAAATTATAGATCCCTGGGCCCCGGAAATTTTGATTCAATAGTTCTGAATTAAGTCCCCAGGGACTACATAAAAAAGTAAAAACTGATAATAAAAAAAATTCCCTGGGTCAGCTTACCCATGAACTGGCATTTAGACCCACTATCTTCAACTTCTCTGATTATCTTAAAGGGGTTTAAATATTAAAACAACAAAAACAACTTAATTTCATTGCTAAAATTTACTAACGCCTTCTTAGAATGGGTTAATTTAATGACATCTTTTACGTCAGTGTGTCATTTCAGTAGTAAGCTGATATCTTTCATTACATGTTGATTATTAGTATCATTTTCATTCAGGGGACTGATACAGACTATTTTCAAATTCTTGAGAGCTTCTCCCTACAGATTCCAAATATCTAACTGCTGCAGTTCTGAGAGTTGTACATGTTTCATTTACAAAAGTGACTTAGAAATTCATTTTCAAAGTAGCTGCATAGATGACAGAGGAAGAGCATGAGTATATTACTTTCAGTACATAATCTTTTAACAACTGCTGACTGTTTCACTGCCAAGCTCTGGCATTGGCATCTTTATAGGAGATTAGGGAGATGGTTCAATGCAAGAAGCAAGTGTTCACGGAACAGTAAACAAGCAAACAAAAATTCTTCTGACAATCCTAAATTTAATTTCATCAATCGCATTGGTTTTGAGAACAATAAATATATGGGGTGTGACATTTAGTAAAGTGACTTCTTAAAAACAAAACTGCCCCATGTCATAAGCCCAAATAAGTGTTGTTTCTTTATAGCATGTGCTTTCATTAGAGGCTGTAGACATTTTCCCATTGTTGCTACTATAACCTAAAACCATGAATCTATTTTGAAGCTAGAAGGCTATGTCTGGAAAAATACAAAGGTGGCAAATTGTGTTGAGAGAAGATTTGAATTTTGAAAGCAGCCAGGAGATACATGGCTCCAAGACTGAAGAAAAGTTGGAAAAAAGGGATGAAAGTACGGTTATATAATGAAAGTAGTTTTTTATCTGATTTTAACCTAGCTCTGAAGCCAATTGCACAAGTATGTTTCTATATTTACCTGGCAGGGGGAGATACTGTGATCATGAAGGTGGTTCTCCCAGGGCGAGGCTTATCCATTGTACTCCGGATTGTTGACCCCTGCAATTTCCCCAAATGTGGGAAACTCAACTTCATAGCTTATGGTAGGAGGGGGGCTGCATTCACACTCTCCCCCAGAAAAAAAAAAGTGTATTTCTAGAAAGTTATAGAAAATTATATATCGTTTGAGTAAGAATAACACTTTCTTTTTGGTATGCTCTTTTTAATAATATTTATTTGGATATTCATGTGCTAGAAGATGAGTGAAGTCAATCTCATTACTTTAGAGTCATACTTTCACAAACTTCCAGATAGAAATTATTAGTTTAACATTGGGCATTTGGGCAACTTTCCACATTTATATAATTTCAAAATTAAATCCAAAAAAGAAAAAAACCAGCCTTTCCAATTTGCATAAGGATAGACAAAGCAACAGATGGCTACTGTCTCTGTTATTTTCCCAGTCCCATTCTCTACATAGATTTTGTACTGTTCAAAGGGTTCTTTGTTTGACAGCAAGAATTTAGAAAATGGAATTTTCAAGGTGCTAACTAAAAGAATTACTTTCATAGAAAGCAGAAAGTTCTTGGCATCATAAAACAAAAAAAAAAAACAAAACAAATAAAAAAACTGTGAGAGGCTTAGGGAATATAGCACCACGTCTGAGATGCATCATTGTTGGATACAGAAAGTATGCACATGACATGACTGACGGACGATTGGAGTGGGAAGGACCCAAGACCCAAGACCCTCTCCAGTCTCTGGATCTGATCCAGTCCCTGGGCAGAATTGAAAAGTAGACCGAGTTTGTCTTTGAAGCCCTTTTTAATCATCACACTCCTCCTAATGATCCCCATTAAGGTATTAGCTGATAGTAACTTAAGGAGTACAAATGAAGCAACCCAGCAAATAGGTAATAAGTGAACTGGGGACAAAAGAGATTTCTTTCTCCTCACTCTGGGAATACTCCCCTTCTTGCCCCTTTAGTGGTTCTCTCTCTCTCTCTCTCTCTCTCTCTCTCTCTCTCTCTCTTTCTATCTCTCTCTTTCTCATGCTAACTAGTACCCCCTGAACATATATTTATACCTTAATATAGGATTCTTAATGAAAAACCTTGCTCTCCAAGAAGAGAAATTTCTGAAGAAAAATATTAGGCCCTGCAGCCTTTCCTAACTCTTTGTACATGGAGACCTAACCTAACTATTCCCAGATTCTCGCCAGGCTGGTGGCCACCAATTCTGTCTCCCTGAGGTGCTTATTTATGCTTGTGCAAAACACCCAAGCTGTTTTCATTGCAATGCCATGTGAATGGCTTAGTACGATTGTTTACCAAAAGTGACACCATATGGCAGTAATAGCTAAATTAGAGAAAATAATTCTTGGGCCTTTGCACAGAATGACTGAGTTGGTTTTCCACTTTTCTATGCTAGGGGAGTAGCATTAACCAGAACTGACCCTTTTTGCCTAATAAGCATTTCTGGGATCTTGGCTTTACCATGAGATGGAGGATCCAAAGGAAAGGAACAAAGGCATGTATCTGAAAAGTTAAAGGGGGTGAGCTCATGTGGGAATACAGCATTGCATCTGAGATGTTTTGCTGTTAGAGGCACGAAGTAAGTATAAGAATAATGGAGAATTGGAGGTAGAAAAGAACGACCTCAACTCAGGCCCTCATTCTGATAGCAGAATTCTCAGTTCCTGCTACTGTCTAAACAACTGTCAGTTTGATTTTGATTCAGTATGTGGTACACATACTAAAAATCTGTGTTTTGTACACATTCATTGTTTGATGATGCACATGTATATTGTAGACCTCATAAATAAAACTATATATTTAGTCAAGTCTGTTTTTCCAAAGTTATCTCTTCTCTCATCTTTTGATAGAAAATTACTAAAAGTATAATGCCACTGAAGGAGAGCAACAAAATTTTTTCTTCAGAGCTAATTAGAAATAAAACTAATTTATGTAAGTTTCAACTTAAAGTAATAAAATATGAGCATTTTATTAATTTCTGGTTCACAGACATTTTAGTGTGACATAATCATAAAAGCCTTAAGTCATTTCAGTAACAATGCTAAGTATAAAGTCTCAACAAAATTGAAGATGAAAAATCATGATCCTCTTGATTGATGCACAAAAGGCATTTGACAAATACAGCACCCTTTCTTGATAAAAACACTCCAAAAGATAGGAATAGAAAGAAGCTTTCTCAGTATGCTGAAGTGCATATATGAAAAACCTAGAGCTAGCATTGTACTCAATGGTGAAAGACTGAAAGTTTTTCCACTGAGATCAGGAACAAGACAAGGATGTCCACTGTCACCATTATTATTCAATATTGTGCTAGAAGTTCTAGCTAGAGCAATTAGGCTACACAAAGAAATAAAACGTATCCAAACAGGAAAAGAAGAAGTAAAACTTTCACTATTCACTGATGATATGACCCTATATCTAGAAAATCCTGAAAAATCCACAACAAAACTACTGGAATTAATAGATGAGTTCAGCAAAGTGGCAGAATACAAGATTAATACACAAAAATCAATAGCATTTCTATACACTACTGATGTACAATCTGAGGAGGAAATCAGAAAAAAAATACCATTTTTTAATAGCGACTAAAACAATCAAATATTTAGGAATAAACTTAATCAAGGACGTAAAAGACCTGTATTCAGAAAAAATACAAAACATTGCTAAAACAAACCAAAGAAGACTAAAATAAAGGGAAAGACATTCCATGTTCATGGATTGGAAGACTAAATATCATTAAGATGTCAATTCTACCCAAACTGATTTACAGATTATAGCAGTTTGGTATTATTTATGAATTCTAAAAATAGATATTGGATTATGTTTGTAAACTGATCTGTTCTTCTGGGTGTATTAGATTGCATTAAATTCAGAGTTTCACTTTTATTTGATTAAATAATGATTAAGGTTTTGGTTGAGCCATGTCAGTCGGACATTAAGTCCCTGCCCGCTTAGTAGGTGGTAACTCACAGAGAAAACTACATGGCAGAGGAGTTAGTTGGAGTTTTGAATGCTGAAACCCCAGGAAGTAAACATACAGAAGAACATAGAGGAATAGAGAGCTCCATAGACAACGGCAGAGGCCCTGGGAAGTGAGAGAGCCTGATAGTCCACAGCTGACCTTGTGGAGAGAACAGAGCAGCTATGCCCAGAGAGGAACAAGCCCTGGGAGAGAGACAAGATTTATCCAAGCCTACAGCTGATATTGGAAGAAGCTGGGACCATGGAGCCTAAAGAGGAAGAGGGAGGCTGAACCCTTGCAGACATCGGCAGCCATCTTGCTCCAACACATGGCAACAGACTTTGGTGTGGGAAGTAACTTACACTTTATGGCCTGGTGACTATAAGATTCTGCCCCAAACAAATACCCTTTATAAAAGCCAACAGATTTCTGGTACTTTGCGTCAGCACCCCTTTGGCTGACTAATACATAGATTCAATGCAACCCCAATAAAAATCCCAACAGGCTTTTTTGCAGATATCAAAAGGCCAATAATCAAATTTATTTTGAAGGATAAGGGGCCCCTAATAGCCAAAAATGTATTTAAAAAGAAGAATGAAGTTGGAGGACTTTCACTTCTGACTTTAAAGCCTATTACTTAGCTACAGTGGTAAAAAACACATAGTAGCTGCATAAGGATAGACAGCTTGACTAATAGAGCTGAAATGAGAATTCAGAAATTGACCCTCACATCTACAGTCAAGAGATTTTTGACAAGGCTGTTAAGTTAAGTCCACCCAGCTGGGCAAGAACTGTCTATTCAACAAGTGCTGCTGGGAGAACTAGATAGCCATAACCAAAAGAAATAAAGAAGACCCCTATCTCACACCTAATACATCTCAAAATGGATCAAGGACTTAAATATAAAAACAACAACCATAAAACCCTTAGAAGAAAATGTAGGAAAATATCTCCAAGATCTTGTGGTAGATGGTAGTTTCTTAAACCTTATACCCAGAGTACGAGCAACAAAAGAAAAAATAGACAAATGAGACCTCCTCAAAATTAAACACTTTTGTACCTCAAAGGACTTTGTCAAAAGGGTGAAAAGGCAGACATCTCAATGGGAGAAAATATTTAGCAATCACATATCTGATAAGAGTTTAATATCCATTATATATAAGGAAATCATACAACTCAACAATAAAAAGACAAAGTATCCAATTAAAAAATGGACAAAAGACTTGAAAAGACAACTGTACAAAGCAGAAATAAAAATGGCAAACAAACACATGAAAAAATATTCCACATCACTGGTGATTAGGGAAATGCAAATTAAAGCTACAATAAGATATCATTTCACACCTATTAGACTGGCCACTATTAAAAAGTCAGAAAACTGTAAATGTTGGAGAGGATGTGGTGGGAATGTACAATGATACAGCCACCATGGAGGACTGTTTGGCAGTTCCTAAGGAAGTTGAATATAGACTTGCCATGGGACCTGGCAATACCATTGATAGGTATATACCCAGAAAAACTGGGAGCAAAGACACGAATAGATATCTGTACACTGATGTTCATAGCAACTTTATTCATGATAGCTAAAAGTTGGAAACAACCCAGGTGTCCATCAACTGACAAATGGATAAACAAATTGTGGAGTATACACACAATGGAATATTATGCAGCGGTAAGAAGAAATGAAGTTGTGAAACATATGACAACTTGGATGAAACTGGAGGACATTATGTTGAGTGAAGCAAGCCAGACACGAAAGGACAAATACTGAATGATTGCCCTATTATGAACTAAATATATTATGTGAAATATAAATATATTATGTGAAATATGAATATGGGTAGAATTGCATATATAAGAACGTTTTTCTTTGAAGCTGAACAAATGTAAGTTAATAGTACAAAATCTTAATATCACAAAAAAACATACTAAGTGAAGGAGACCAGACACAGAGTACTACATATTATATTATTTCATTTATATAAAATGTAAATATAAATCAATTTATAAAGATGAAAGGAGATTAGTGGCTATGTCGGTCTGAGGAAGGAATGCTAAGGGGTGTGGAGTCTTTACTTTTGGAGTAATGAAATTGTTCTAAAATTTTTGAGATGAATATAAAACATTGTGATTATACTAAAAGCCATTGATTATATACCTTGGAAAGAAGAGTTAGAAACAGCAGCTATGCCCAGTGGGGGAAGCATAGAGAGATTGAGAGGTAAGGAATTTTCTTGTTTGTTTCTCTTTTTATTGTTTATTATTATTATTGGTATAATGAAAATGCTCTAATAATGATTGAAGTGATGAATGCACAACTATGTAATTATAGCAAATACCATTGATTGTACACTTTGGATGAATTGTATGCTTTATTAATCTGTATCAATAAAATTTATTTGTTTAAAAAAATTCAGTTATGGGTGTGGTCCAACCTAGAGTAGAATTCCTTTGTCTGTGGACCTGTGAAATCTAGAAAACATTATCTCCTTACAATAGTCAATGGTGGGATAGGCACAGAATAAAGATTCCCATTCCAGAAGAGAAAAATTAGAAGGAAAACTTAGAGGTCATGGGTCCTAAAGAAGCCCAAAACTCAACAGTGCAAGCTCCGTTAGATTTCAATATGAGAGTCATCTATGGATTATTGTTTTGTCCTCTGGACCTGAAAGAGCAGCAACCCCACCCCTTCCAAGGACTTGTGCAATGACCATGCTTTCCCCAAAGAAGGGGTGAAGGGTCCACCCTCTCCAAGCATCCGGATGGTGGCCAGATTCTCCTCAACACTGGGGCGTGGGCTTCACCCACTCAGAGTACTGAGGAGGTTAATTTACAATCAAAATTTCACTGCATTTGAAGTATTCAAATGTATATGTCCAATCGAACTGTTCTACAAAACATGTAGCATGTAATTAAATTAGCCATCTGGTCAAATTTAATACCATATTTTCCCTATGCCTTAAATTTCAGTTTACCATGATAAGGAATAATAATCTTTGTGAAATGTAGAATTTACATTAGTGCATTCATTACTTGAATTCTCAAAGCAAATCATGTCATTTGGGGGTTTATTCTTAATTTTTTCTTCTGTACAATAGCATTATAGCTCAGGGGCATGGTGGGTAATAAATTTAAATGATTTCTTCTGTTATAGTTCCACTAATAAATATTTATCCCTGTTGGATACTTCAGCACTGCTTTTAAAAGTGAAATTCAAAGAAATTATATAACTGGTGACTGTGCTGAGTACCCTGTGGCTGTTCTATAAATATTAATAGAATCAAAATGCAAACATGGAGACCAAGAATGCATAGAAGTAAGGAATCTTTGCTGAATTAGGATCACTTCCTTCAGTGCTCCAATATAGAAAACATTAAAGCCCAAAGAAGCCCCCTTTTTATTTGGTTCTATCAAGATACATGAACTCAGAGAAGCAGTCTAGGGATATTTTAACTTGAGGGACCATGCATCTCTTCTAATGAGTTTGAATGGATGGATTTACAATGGTGCTATAAAAACTGATCAGAAGCAAGTGTGATACGTTTGGTAAACTAGATTCTCCCTCCTCTTGACTCCTACAGAATTTTAATGCTTAAATTATAGCCCAAATAGAGTCATTCTGTCATAGGCCTTTCTCCTTCATTAAATTATGAGATCCTTAAAAGGCAGGGATTATGTGTGATGGTAGTTGTGTTTTGTTTTGTTTTGTTTTGTTTTGTTTTGTTTTGTTTTGTTTGTAGAGAGAAGTTGTGAGTTTACAGAAAAATCATGGGTGAAATACAATATACCACCCTATTGTTAACAACTTGCATTGGTGAGGTATATTTGTTACAATTGATGAAAGCACATTTTTATAATTGTACTACTAACTATATAGTCCATGATTTAGCTTAAGGCTCACTGTGTTGTGCAGTTCCTTGGGTTTTTTTAAAAAACACTTTATTCTAGTAACATACATACAACCTAACATTTCCTGTTTTAACCACATTCAAATATATCCTTCAGTGCTGTTAATTACATTCACAATGCTGTGCTACCATCACCAGCATCCATGACCAAAACATTTCCATCATCCCAAACCAGGGATTCTGTATTACTCATATTTGTAGTCCCAGGATCTAGGTACAAAGTTAGTTATCTCTGAATAAATGGTTTTTGAATAAAGATGGACTACAAATGAGAAAAACCTTTAATCAGTCTACCTTGTACACAGTAGTCCATTTGGGACTCTAAAGCGGATGGTAGAAAGAAATGAGCATATCTCCTACAGGTGTATCAGGAAAGAGGATCCATCAGCTCCCACACAGTCCCTGGGTAATAAAGAGAAGACAAATTAGGGCAATCTGGGATATGTCACAGGCTTTGTGATGGCCTCCAGGATTCCATAGGCCTTGTGGATCACAGCTGGAGCCCTATCTTGGTAGATGACCAGGGTCCTCTTGTACTTGTTGCCATTGTCCTCATCCAGGCTGACATGGACAATGCAGCAGTCACCCACATTCCCTTTATAGAGCGTCTGTAAGTCACGGCACTTGTGGTTGGTCAGGGTGGCCCTGAGTTTGATGAAAGAGGATGTTCCTCTAGATGCAGATTTCCTGGCCATCTTTGGACTCTGGGACATGGTCCCGGTGGATTTCCCCCTTAGAGCTTGAGGAGCTGGCTACATGTTTGAGATGTGAGTCAGCTGCATCCCCGCTGCTGAAATCAGAGCCACACTGGAGCTGGACACTGGAGTGGGAGGTGCTGCTACCACTGGTCTCAGAGTCGGGGGCCTGGCTGTCTTCACGCCAAGGCTTGATGCCTTCCAGGTGGTGTTTGGCCTTGAAGCTCTTACTGGCCAACTGGGATGGGAGCTCCAGCTCACGAGACAGGTGGTAGCTGTCATTCTCTCTGAGCTGCTCCATGGCCCCAAACCAGGCCCCAAATTGCTCACTGGGCACTAAGGAGTCGTAGCAGCAGCCAGCCTAGAGCTGCTGGAGCTCAGTGACCATCTGGTATTCCTTCCTCCTTTTGTCAAAATTGACCATCCTCCCATCCAGACACTCCTGCATAGCGTAGTCCACCATCAAAAACTGAGTGAGGAATGTCCCCAGGCATGGGACAATGCCCTGGATGACATCCCTCTCTTGCTGCTGCTGCTGCTGCTGCTTCTGGACTATTTTGGGTTTCATCTCCAGGGTGGCAAACTTGGGGATTTGCCTCCTTGATGATCAGCTCCCTGCCCTCTATTTACTCTGTATTTCTTATTTTTGAAGAGTCCTAGTCAGATAATAACAAGATGGTGAATAACCATTGTTAAGGGCTATGTGCCAGGCACTATCATAAATAGTTTACATATATTAGTTTACCTCAACTCCACTAGGTAGCTAATACTGTCATCCCCATTTTATGGTTGAGGCAAAGCATGATTAAATATCTTGCTCAGCATTTATCGAGGCAGAAAATAATGGCGTCCAGATTTAGGCTGAGATAGGCCACACTCTTACACTAGACAGCCTCTCCTAGAGCTGTCAAAGCCTTCTGCTCGTCAACAAACTTCATTCAGCATATTTCATTCCTATTCTATGTGACTATTATGCCTTTATGTGGCTTAATATTAACAAAATATGTAAAGGTGCAACTTTGTATAAAGCAGGAAAAAAAGGTCTACAAAACTGGAACTGAGAAGCACTTCAATCTCTCCCTCTCTTTCCTGATAAATGCTGGGTAACTTAGTAGCTGAAAAATATTGATGTCACTTGAAAAAAAAAATTGCTTCTTGTCCTGCTCCCTTCTCCAATTTTGGGCCTCAACCAGTTGGAAACTGGTATGAATGTGCACAATGATGACCTCTGAAATGATCATTGTGAAATGACTTTTCCCAGTAATGTTAGATTTATCTGATGATTTTAATACCCTCCATTCTAAAATGCTATTATCCTGAGAGCATGCAGGGGACAGTACACTTAGTCATAAGTGATGGATGAATTCATTATCTTCAGCCAATTTCCATTAAAGAAAATCACCAGTCAGTTTTGGCTATTGAGCATTGCTACCTCAAGTACCTTATTAAGCCAAATATAAAAATGGGTGGTTTTTCATTTTCCTGTCAGACAACAGAGGTCACCTATCATAAGCTTGAGAGATGCTCAGGTTTATTTTTCTTTGGCCTGAAAAAAGGGGGCTACTGTTGAAGTTTTTATCTTTTTCCATTGTGAACAGAATATTTTTGAATTGTAAGCCTTGCAAAGAGGGAAGGTGCTTTGGAATTCGGAATGAGGAAGCCTCTCGGTAGAGAAATAGAGGTTGACATTAATGTATTCGCTGGGTGACATTGTTAATCTAATGGCACTATTGAATTCTAGGGCTTCAGCCCCATCATTAAGAGCTGGAAGTAAACATACTGGTGTGGAATATAAAAAGGTATATCCGTGAGTATATCACTGCCTGTTTTCTAGCCCCAGGCACTAGAAACCAAAAACATTTAATACACACAAAAGTACTGTTTTTCAAGTCTCAGCCTATCTTTTCTATTCTTGGTTGGAAAATCCTGACTTCCTGTCTTTTAAATTATCATTTTTCATTTGACTCATCAACTTGAACTTTTTCTCTCTGACCCAATTCTGTGTATCTACAGCTGTTGATTACAGTAATGGTAAAACAGGTAGCATATGATTCAGGACCCCCATTTGCTACAAGCTAAGTCTTCCTTGCTGTTAGTCCTAGCCTTGTAAAATTGACCTGACATTATCTTAACACATTTATAGAATGAATAATTGTTTTACATTGTTTTGAAAGTACCTAGGTTGACAAATTCTTTGTTGGCAAATTGTTGAATTCTACAAGTTGTTTTTTTTTTTTTTTAACCAAGAATTAAAAATATAAACATATCAAAAATATTCAATATTTTTATATGTTATACCAAAATAACCTAGGGAAAAAAATAATAGTATTATACTGGTATTCTTGGGTAGAAGTTAAATAAAAATAGTTGTCTGAATGCTCAGAAAATTGTGAAAATTCTATTGATTGCTATTTGAGCTAGCTTATCATTTAAATATCTTTAGTTAAGAAATTATAAATTTGGTTATTTTGTATTGTGGTTATTAACTGTGTTTTAGGAACAAACCCCTTATTTAAAAAATAAAAATCTTCAGGGACCTCAATAAATTAATTATATAAAAACAAAGCTGCTCTGTAGAAAGGGGTGATTTGGGGAAGAAGCTTTAGCCCAGCTACTCCCACCTCCCAGCCCTTTATGAGGTCTCAGGGACCTATAAAGAACACCAGGATTCCATGAAGTCAGTCTGAAATAAGTGAGCTAGCCCAATAATCTTAGGAAATAGACATAACTCGGGGAGTTGTCCTTACTCAATGATTCATACTAAGATTGTCTTATAATTATTCTTGTCTGAAAAATAAATGTATAGTTCATTAACACTTTTTCTGTATGTACTATGTGACCTGGAGCTTCTTTGAAGTTTAAAGTTTAAGGCTTTTAAAATCTAGCCTTTTAAAGTTAAAAAATAAAATGTCATCAAAATTTATTCTGAAATAACAAAGTAGCCATCAAATAATCAAAATTTTAAAGTTATGATTATTGTTTCCCAAAAGCATATTTCTTCCTTCTGTTCAGTTACACAACTAAATAAATGTATTGTCTCCACATAATAGACCATTTTCTATAAAAATTAACTGGAGTAATATTGAATTTTTTACAATAACCTGAACAATAACTATAAAAATATCAGCCTATTCTTTGAATTAGTTAATTATTTCAGAATTCTGAGACCCTGAGTGAGATTTCCTTTCACTTGGTAGGTATAGGTTTTCCCTCGGCTACTTTAACTATAATCAGGTAAAATTTTACCAAGTGAAGAGGGCAATGATTACATTCTTTCTTCAGAAGACTTTAATGAAATCAATGGAGACAGAGAGTAGCTTGCTTTTTTGTTCAATTGAAACACATACTACTTGTCAAAATAGCAAAACATAAGGTAAAGAATGACATTGACAGTCCCAAAATGCTTTGAAATTTTGAAAAGCTATATAAAATTATTAATTAAGGAAAGAAATCTTTCCATGTCTTTCTCCCATTTCCTCCACGAACTGGAACGTTCATTTACAAGCAGTGATTCCTTAGCATTAATGCTCCAATATGAAAGCTCAAGTAAAGGCACATTTCATTTTTCAAACTTGTATTATCCAGAAATACTGAAATTTACCTCAGATCCTATTTCTAAACTGGATAGAATATTGTCCATTAATATAAAGCTTTGCCATATTATAATTTACTAAAACGAATTTTAATCGAAGTTACCAAGGATTTTAAACAGATGTGAGTTAGTTCTACCATACCCTATATTTATGACTATGTCCCCCCCCAAAAAAATGTTAGAGAAGGTTTTAAGCAGTAACAGAAGTCAATCTGCTTGTCATCTGCCACTAATTATGTGATGCTGTAAAGATTATAAAAGGAAAATCAAATTCAAATAGCATTTATCTAAGGGGCTTCTATAATTGAGTTCTTTTTTTCTCATTTTTTTATTAGAGCAATCTTAGGTTTACAGAAAAATCATGCAGAAAGTACAGAATTCCCATATAACCTCCCCATACACAGTTTTCCCTATTAATAATTTGCATTTGTGTGGGAACTTTGTTACAACTGATTAAACAATGCTATTATAATTATACTATTAACTGTTGTCCATAATTTAGCATTACGGGTCACTCTGTATTGTACCTTTAAGAAGGTTTTTTTTTTTTTTTTCGTTTTCTTTTAATTTTAGTAACTAATTAAAATAGTAAACTGATCTTTTTATTATGCTCTCTTCTGTTTAAGACAATGTTCTTATTATTCACTAACTAAATTTGAAATATTTAAATTAGCTTTTTATTTTATTCATTTCTCACCCTTTCACTATGTGGAGACACATAAGACCATACCTGTTTGGATTAGTCTTTTGATTTTAGTGATTTCAAAGCTATATGTTAATAATTCGATAGTATGTATATGATCTAACAGTATAAAGTCAGTGTTTCCACAGCTCGAATTTAGATCCTGATTACCTTTTTCTCCTTCTACCATGATTCCTTCCTGGCTACAACTTACAAGCTCTAACCTCTCCAATTCAAGTCCTCCTTGTGAGGGGTATATTATGGCCACCAGGCAAAGCAGATCATTGTCCCCCAAATCCATGCTCAAGGAGGCCTGAGTCAGCATCAGACTCATGTCATCTCTTTGAACAACAATGCCAGAAGATAGAGTATTAGGCACATCAGCTGGAGGAGGTCAATAGTTTTGAGGCAGCCTGGGCACCCTATCTTTTATGAGTCTCATCAGAGTGCTTATTATCCAAATAGATCATGCAGTGAGTGGGTCTGGAACACGAACCTAATTCAAGGGGGCCTCCTATTTTCTGAGAGCCATGAAGCAACCCCAGCAAAAGTTGTTAGCTTATGCCGCAGGTTTTTAGGTGTGTTTTTAGGTATGCTTTTCTTTGGGATGATCTATTTCCTTCTTTCTCCCTTGTCCTCATCTTCTGCTTCCTTCCCCTCCTCCTCTCTTTGTCTTCTCCTCCTCCTTCTATTCATTCATTTGTTCATTCAGCAAATACTCACTAGGTGAATGCCAGTGCTGTGCATTTGGAGACATGATTTCTAAGTTGAAACCTAAAGAGAAAAGGAATTAACTAGGCGGTATCTGTGGAAGTCGGGGCGAGGAGCAGAACAAAGAGTTCTGCAGGTGAGACTTAAATGTGCTTAAATACTTATGGAATAGAGCTGGTAGGGAAACAGATGCATCAGGTACAGAGTAGAGAGTAACTAAAGGCATAAGGTTCTGAGGATGGGATCCAAAGCAAAAGTAAAGGGTTTGGCCTATTCAAGAGAAGGGACACCTTAGCCAGTGTGACAAGAGGGAAGGAAGAAACCACAGAAGTTCTGTAGGTTCGATGGTGGAAAGTTGAGGGAGCACCTTCTCAAGACTTTTTTTTTTTTTTCTATGAAGTAGGAGGTGAGATTATTTACTGAAAGTGAAGAGGTAGCGATTTCAAATAATTGTTGTAGAACCCAGGAGAATGAACCAATTGGGAAATATGCTAAGATTACCAGGCAGTCTTCAGGGCCTAGTGAGGGGAACAACTATAAAATTAAGATGGTACCAATCTTCTCAGTTATGTAATTTCCTCCCCTAAGTCTTATCAGGCAGAATAGTGCTATAGAGAGGGTTGAAGATAGATTCGTCCAGGGACAGGGACTTGCCAGAATGGTGTGAGGAAATGAAAAGAGACCTGAGTTTTTGGCAGGGGAGTTGTTGAGATGATGGTCAAGGCAATTTAAGAACAAAACCAAGGAAAGAGAAAACTAGAGAGGACTAACTAAAAAACTAAGGTATTTGAATAAGCAACTGGAAATACAGGAAGTTGGGATCAGTTATTCATTCATTCTTCCGACAAATCTTCATTTAGCACCTACAATGTGCTACAGATTTTCTGAGTTGCAGGAGAGAAAACAGTGAGAAAGAGCAATGTCTGCTTCCTTTGACACTTATATTCTACCACAGGAAACATAAAAGAAGCAACAAATAAAACAGTGATAGTGATAAACACCATGGAAAGAATTAAAATATTCTCATGTGGTATAGAGTGACTGGGTAGCTATTATATTTTTATTATATTGGGTAGTTAAGATTTCTGAGGAGACACCATTTTAACTGAAACCTGAGTGACAAGAAGCATTCAGCTTTGAAACATCAAAGGAAAGAGCAATCCAGAAAGATGATTAAAGTGCAAATGCACTAATATGGGCATGAGCTTGGAATGCAAAAAAGACTCATGAGGCTATGGTGGAGTGAGCAAGGAAAAAAAGGAAAAGGATGAAGTCTAAGCAAGGTAGGCCATACTGTGTATAGCTTAATAGACAAAGATAAGGAGTTTGCTCTTTCTTCCAAGTAGGAAGATTAAAGTGGAGGAGTGATCTGCTTTATGCTTTAAAAGTTCATTTTGGCTGCTATGTGTAGACTGTGAACAGTAAGAATCAGGGAAACCAGTTTGTTGGTAGTCATTGCAGTGATCAAGGAGAGAGACAAAGGTGGATTAGTCTACGAGGTGGTAATGGGATGGTGAGAGGTAGGAGGAATGTGCTTTGGAAGCAGAGTTGGCAAGACTAGCTGATGGCTTGGATGTGGGAGATATGAAAAAGACAAGAAAGAAAGCTTGGGATTAAAGCAACTGGGGGTAAAGTGGGGCCATTTTCTGAGGTGACGTGACTAAAAGGGAAGTGGTTTAGCTGCAGAAATAATGAATTCTGTTTTGGTGATATTAAGTTTGGATTGTCTGTTAGACATCTAAGTGGAAATCAGGTATGGAATAAGGTAAACAAGTTGAAATTCTTGTCAAGACTTCAGATAAAATTTGGAAGTAACAGGCCTAAAATTAAAGAGGAGGTGACCAGGATTAAGTGGGGGAGTGGGTGGCTGAAGTGAAGCTGAGTTCTTTGGAAGGAAAAAGGTCAGTGAACTGAGAGACCAGATTCTGGATGTTCTACTCACTTGCACAGGCTGCAGCAGTGGTGTCCAGTGGGGAAAGCCAGGCTTTCGTTGAGGTAAAAAACCTACAGAGGCTCAAGAGGGGCAAAATTAGTTGGGTAAGAGGAGGAAAAAACAGTCTTTTGGAAGCAGGTCATGGGAAATTACAGAAATGCAGAGAATTCTATTTTTTTCTATTATTTCTCCAGAAAGGGAGAAAACCTGGAATATGTGGAGTGGTGGTTGGACTTCTAACACCTCTAGATTCTTAAGAAGCTGCTGCTTGGAAGACTGTGATGTGTGAAAGTGTTTCCTTTTCTTTATGGCAGAGTCAGAAAACTACAACAAATCCTCCCCACTACCTGTTCCGTGTTTATAATGTTTTATTGGCACACAGCCAAATTCCTCATTTATGTACTATATAAGGCACTGTGGCTGCTTGCACACAAGAAGAGCAGAGTTGAGTAGTTACAACAGAGATTATAAGGCACACAAAGCTGAAAATATTTAGAGTCAGGCCCTTTACAGAAAAAGTTTGCTTATTTCCAATCTATGGGGTTGTAAAGGAACTCAAGTGTGAGCCTCATGCTCTGGGACACAAAATGGGTAGCTCTCGTGAATATTCAATAAGTGCTTTTGAGACTTTGAAAGAAGATTATGCAAGGTTTCTCATGACCTAGACTAAACCTCATATAACTTGATAATTTAGTGTAGAGTCCTTTCCATTACAAATGTCCTCAAAACAGCCTTGATCATCCTCATCACCTTCAGAGGAGGGCGAGCACTCGAGTTATTCCTAGAAGCAACGTTCTGCAGACACTGGTCTCAATGCTAGTTGTGTGGAAGGTCAGTTACCTCTGTTACTAATTTAATGCTATTGGTGCATACTAGAGAATGGTATCCTTTATGTGTCTTGATCAGACAAGAAGAATCTCACAGCAAAATTCTCTGGGAGCCAGTTTATCTCAGTTGCTTTATTACATATACATAAAGCTACTTTCTGAGAGCAAAAACATGCTGCCAATGTGGTTGATCCAGTATAAATTTTGACACTAGTGTAGCAAGACATAAAAAACAAAGGTTTAAATGTAGATTTAGAGAGGGGACACAGACTCAAAGGCTACAAACACTAGGCAAGCAAGAAATAAATGGCCTGGGTAAATGTTATACAATAGGGTAGAGTGGAGATTGTGACACACTGAAGAACCCTTGCCCTACCTAAACAGAGTAGTTGCTACTCAACTTCAGCTTCAGGGCCATGCAGGATGAAAATCTTGTCAAATTAACTGATTATTTGAGAACAGCCATAAATTCAGATTTGGATCTGAAATTTGTGTGGTGTTTTGTCTTATTTTGTAAGGCACTGTCTTCACTAAACAAAACCTATACTGAGTTGTCAAGCAAAATCTATTGCAGCTCTGGCCTATACACTGTAATTGTAAACAACTCCGTTTCTAGAAAGAAGGAGGGACAGAAGAAGTCAGTTAGCCTATTCTTGTTACACAACCAAGGCTTTAGGTTCTAAAGCAGTCTTTGTTACATGCACGTGTGGTATACTTTAGTGCACCAAGAAACTACAAGGGATTAAGACCACAAATCCCCAATAATAGCGTTCTCTTCACAGTGTTCTTCTTGGGCTGCTGAACTATATCAGACACTAGTCTTATTCCATACTAAGAGCCTGCATGAGAAAGCCTTTCCTTGAAGACTCTGTGCTGCCATGTTTTCAGGAGAAGAAAAAGGAAAAAGCCTAATTCTTCACCGTGATAGTCAAGGTCTTCTATATTCTGATTCAAAAACCTCTCAAACACATCTTTTATTTCTTCTGTACTCCACTCTATTAGAATACTTGCTTTTGCTCAGAACATATCATGCATTCTAATTTCTATATCAGCCTCCCTTTACCTAACTATATGCCATTTTTGTGACCTCTTTAACATATTGTTTGTTGCCTCTTATTTTGTACTTCCTGTTAAAATTGTTTTTAATTCTTTTTATTTTTAAAAATTTTATTTATTTTTTATTGTGGGTAAAAATCAAATTTTTCACAATACTTACCAATATTTGTAAAGTGATATATAAATATATATGCATATATGTGCATTTGCTTACAAAAATGTTATATATATATATATATATATTAAGAGGTGCTTAGATTACCTAAATATTACACGGAACCTACAGGGATTCCCATGTTCCCCACCTCCCACACCTCCCACCACATCCCACACAAACGTCTCCCACAAGTGTGGCCCATAATTCTTTTTATGAATCTGATTTGATCATCCAGTGTGTTAGTCTGGGCTCCCAGAGAATAAGATGCCAAGAGGAGATTAAATATGCAAGGAATTTAATAAGGGAAACACCTGTGAGAGAAAATGGGCCACAAGCTGGAGAAGGCTGGGAGAGCCATACAAATGCAATGCAATCTGATCCAGAATGAAGGAGAGCAGGAAGGAAGGTTGAGCAGAAACATCCTATACTACCATGCAGTCTAAGGAAGGTTTGTCAAGGCTATAGAGAAGTCTTTTGGCCAAAGTCAGCTTTCAGAGAAGTTCCATGTCTTCCAGGGACCTGTCCGCTTCAGCATCCCTGCACGCTCATTCATTATTGGTTGGGAGGAGCTGTGGGAAGTGTGGACGCAGCGCCAATGTGGCAGTGAGGAACTTCAGAGCATGGCAACTGAGGTCCTTAGTCAATAGCATTCCCCTAGACTTGGGGGAATGAAAGATGCATTCTCATGACTACCATTAAGGAAATAATAACCTCCTTCAGGACAGAGAGCACACCTGATATACTATTTTTTTTTAAAGATTTATTTTATTTATTTACTTTTTAACCATTTTAATACACTTCCCTGTCCCCCCACCCCCCCACCCCACCCCATTTGCTGTTTGTGTCCATTCACTGGGTGATTCTCTGTGTCTGTTTCTTGTCCTCTCTTCTCATCCTTCTCCTCCAGTCTTCACTGGGATTCAATCCTGGGGACCTCTAATGTGGGAGAGAGGCATCTACCACCTACGCTACCTCAGTTCCTGGTTTTTGGCTCGTCTCATCTTGGCTCTCCCCTGTGTCTCACTCCTGCTACGTCATCATCTTGCTGCATGGCTCAGCAGGGCCTGGCCCACCTGCATGCTTTCTATATTTTTATTTTACTGGAGGGTCCCAGGGATTGAACCCAGTTCCCTCCATAAGGCAGATGGACGCCCAACCATTTGAGCCACAACCACTCCTAATATACTCTTTTTGTTTCTACAGTGATTATCAAAGTACCATGTTCAAGACATATACATGGACACATGTATCCTTATAGATAAATAAATAATAAACAAACAAATTACTAGATAAGATATTCTCTTTTCTTAAAATGGAGAAATGCTACATCCCTTTTAGTAAAGCTACTTTACTCACCTAAAATTATTTCACTTCATTTCCCTAAATTTCTTAGTATTACTTTGTGTTTGAGAAATCCATAAATGGGACAAGGAGCAACAGGCATTATGGCTGCAGGGTCCATAGTGGCTTAAAAGAACTATTCCATATCTCTAACATCCAACAGCCCATTATATATTCCCAAGAAGAAACTTAACCCTAAAAGAAACTAGAGCTTATCTGAGATATTTCAGTAAAACACTCACTATCCTTTGAACTTTATCAACCTGTAGAGGTCATAACAGCATCCCTTAGATTCTTACTGCATACTTCTCACACTTTCACTAAGCTAATTATCTTGAAATATAATTAGCTAATTACTGAGAAAGGTAGATAATGATAATGAATGGAATGTAAGATAAGCATTAATGAACAAAAACATGATCCAAATATTCCAGTCAGGTAGAAGACATTCAGAGTTGGCAGAGATAGAAGGAATATTCAATAACCTTTTGATCAGTTGCAGTTGAATCAGAACTAACAAAGCTACATTGTGTTATTGCAACTGGGTAGGAATCCAAGTCCTCAATTTTTAAACCCTGACAAAGCTCCTTTACATTCCAGTGAGACTGAATGATGTGCTAAAGTGCCCTAGGACAGAGTGATTGCAATTTGTCAACCAGTCTTTTCACTCCTTCTCTTTTTAGGAAAGTATTATGTGGAGGAGATTTGTTTTCATTTGTAACTATTGCCAAAGCAATGGAATTTATAATAATTAAGTTACAACATGTTTCTGAAGGGCCAATATTCTAAAATTTAAATTGTTTACAATATGCTAAAGATATATTTGTTTGAAATGAAAAAGACCAGGTTGAAATTAGAGTTTTTAATTACTTGGCTCTGGATCAGAGAACTTTTCAAATGAAAATACAATAGGCTATCAAACCAAATAGGTTACTTACCCAGAATAATTGAATCCATGCTATAGCAAAAGACATTTCAAATGTGGCTTGGCTGCAATATTTTTAGTTATCTGAGTGTGTGCAATTGGTTAGAGCATGGAACTAATGTAACATGTATCCTGGATAAAATCCCTATGTGAACCAACAGCATCATATGGGAAAAAAACAGGCCAAGACCAAGATCAACCAAGAGAACAAGTCTCCTCTAATCATTGGATTGATGGTAGGAGTCATGTAACTCCCAAACTCCCTGCACATGTATTTATATTACTTCAGAGCAATTCACTTGCCTAAATTCCCCATTAAAGTGTGAGCTTCTGAGAGCAGAGATTTTGCTGAACTCACCTTTTATCTCCCTGTTTAATTCCTAATAGGCCCTCAATAAATGTTAGTTGATTTAAAATTTAAACAGTGCAGAAGAACACTAAGACTAATTTAATTCAATATATTATTTATGCTGTATAAGGCACTGAGCTGGCTACGAATGAGAGAGAAAACATGGGTATCATCTGGGAATGTATACTCTTCTTGGAAAAACAAGATAGTCACCCATGCAATCTACAACTAAATAAAGTGCTTTTTAAACTTATTTTTTAATGAGTGATACCAAAAGTGAATGCAGACAGAGTTCGGAGAAAGGAGGAATCTGTGTGAGTTAGAATGACTAGGAAGCACAAGTCTTACAATTAGCAAGGGCACAGAATAAAGGAGAGTATGTCAACTAGGTGCAATGAGTGAGGCAGACACATTCACAGGACAGTTGGGAAATAAGTCTGTCTGGACAGGATGATTCATGGTGGGGAGTAAAGAGTACAAGTGTGAAGAGGTAAGGTTAGTAATAAAGGTGAAAAGCCCTGGAGCCATTCTGAGAAGTATGGAAAGTGTAATTGAAAAGGCACTGACCTAGATCAGGAGATGGACTTCTAGGTCTTACTTTGCCTCCTGTTGCTGTGACCTTGAATAAGGAAGTGAATCTCTCTGGCTTCAGTTTCCTCATGCATAAAGTGAGCTAGGCTAAAAAATAGCTACAACTTAGTCTTGGCAAGACAGAATCCAAATCAGAGAAGTTCTGAGCAAGAAAGGGGCAGGAAGAATGGTCAGGTAAGATCAGTTTGGTGGTAGTGCACAGAAAAAGAGTTTGGGGATGGCCAACTAAAGATTTACAATAGCAAAACAGTTATCAGAAGATGGAGAAGTGGAATAAGGGCTAGGAAATGGAAATGGAAAAGTGGGAAATAGTTAGAAGATGATGTCAATCTGACTTAATGACTTGTGGAAGCACTGACTCAAACATAATGCCATAATTTTGAACCTAGGTGACTGGATATTAGAGTCTAATTAGAAAAAATTAAAGAGCAAAGTCAGCTCAGACAAGACTAAATAAATTTGCTTTGGGCTCTGTCCATATTAAACACATGCCCACTTGTAAAAACTGCCCTGTAGTTTCATACTCAGGTTCTACACCAAGAATTCTAGAGTCTGAACTTGCTAAGATCCTCAATGTCCATCACTATTTCCCTGGCTCATTGTGGGTTACCAACACTACACCTTCTCCTACATTCATCACCTCTGGGCCTTCTTCCAGATTACTTCATCCTTCCTAAACCACTTGTTCATTGGGGTCTTTTCTTCTACCTCAAGTCTCCACTCTCAAGTTAAAAAAAAAATCTAATTGAAAACTAATGATTTACCAAGAAAATTAGTCATGGTTTAATAATTAAATGGTCATGCACGAATTAAGCTAGTTATACTCAACACTTGATCACCGTGACATTTGAGGTATTTTATTCATTTTCTATTGCTGTGTGACAAATTACCACAAACTCATTGTCTTAAAAAAGCACCCATTTAATTGCTCACAGGTCTGTAGGTCAGAAGTCTGGGCATATCTAGTGTGGTAAGACTCAAATCACGGTGCTGGCAAATTGAGATCTCATCTGGAAACTCTCGGGGAAAATCCACTTCAGGGCTCATTAAGGATGTGGGCAGAATTCAATTCCTTACAGTTGTAGGACTGAGGACCATATTTGCTTGCTGGTTGTCAGCTGGAGCCTGCTGTCAAGGACAAGGAACCACCAGGGGGCCGTCTCTGCTCCTATGGGTCTGTACATATTCCTAGCTGCATGGGCTCATCCATCTTTAAAGCCAGACATGGAGATCCCTCACATCAAATCCCTTTCACACTTGGGATCCCTCCACCTTCTCTGTCTCTGACCCCTAGACCAGATTTAAAAGGCTTGTATGAGTAGGTTAGTCCCCCAGGGATAATCTCTCTTTCTTAAAGTCAACTATGCCATATAACATAACCTAATCATGGGAATGAAATCCATTATATTCAAAGTCCCAGGGATATTGTAGGGTGTGTATGTCCAGGGGCAAGGAATATTGCATGGAAACCAATATAATTAGAATTCTGCCTACCACAGGTATGTAATAGGATTATAGAATAGTGGATGAGACCCAACAACAACTTAGAAATTTTCATATGTTTCATCCAAGGTCTGCTATTTTCATGTTTATTAATGTGAAAATTTAACTTAATATTTAAGAACATTGGCTTTGTTGTCTGCCTCTCCTGGTAGAATCTTGCCTCCAATACTCATTTGACGTATGATCTTAATCAAGATCCTTACTCTCCTCTAAACCTAGTTTCCTCATCAAGAAAATACGTAGATATAGTACTGCTTTATATATATTTAAAGATTAAATGAAATAATTCATGTATAGCTTTAGCACAAATATCTGGCTCATAAATGATGGACTTTTCTTTTTTTTTTCAAATAAGATTCAGAGAAATGATGAATTTTCCTAGAATCACACAGCTACTAAGTGGAGGGCTGGGGATTCAAATGCCAGGTTTTTTTTTTTACCTCAAAATTTACAACCAGCCAAAAGGCTAGTGACTATTCTTATATCTTTTCATATACTCTGACAGCACCTCACAAATACTAATTATTTACTGATTTGTTAATTGACTGCTGAAAAACTCTGATACAGAAAATATTCAACATAACTAACGAATAAGTTTCATAGACTTTAAGTACATTCTGTTTACTTTTCTATACTGCTGATATCAAACGTGCAAGAAGTTATTCTCTAAGCATCTTATATCTATTGAATTATTTTGTAAATGACATGGAATGATCACTTTGTAGAGAAAGTAAATCCTTTCTTTTCAAATAATCTAAAGACTAAGAGATTATTGTATATGATGTTCAAAACAGATATTATTGGGAATGGACGTGGCTCAAGCGGTTGGCTCCCGCCTCCCACATGAGAGGTCCTGGGTTTTGTTCCTGGTGCCTCCTGAAAAAACAAAAATACAAACAACAAGCAAAACAATTTTTTTAAAAAGCCAACTCAGGAAAGCTGATGTGGCTCAGTGGTTGAGTGCCAGCTTCCCACACACAAGGTCCCCAGTTCAATCCCCAGGAACCTCAAAAAAAAAAAAAAAAATGAGAGAGAGAGATTATCATTTAACTAGAGTACGGTATCTGGGAATAAAGAATTATTAATCTTACCAAATACAGCTCACTCTTTACTTATGCATCTGGAAGCTAGCTCATTTCTATTTCATAAAAATGACTGGGACCCTTTGCTTTATCCTGGGCAGTATTAGCAGGCCTCAAGGCCGTTCAACAGGAAGAGAAAAGGAAGCATCATAGAAAATCTGCTTAACTCACCATCTCCAGCAAGAAGTAACTCCGAAATAGACTGAGGAAAACACATGCTAAGGCAGGGAAAGACAGTGTTATGCTAAGGTAAAACAAGTGACACTTATAGACATAAGTCATTATTTAAATCCTAAAGCCCTTAAAATATATTTCTTATAGGGTTGAATAAAATACTTATAATATTGTTACCAGCTTTTATTCTCCCCACATCAATTTAGACTTTTGGTATTTGGTTTTTAATGCTCTAACATACAATATATTTGGACCTATAAAATATTTTCTTGGCATGAGCAACAATAAAATAATAAAACTGTATATTTATATAATCAGTGCTTACAAAATATCTTTACTTATATTATTCAATTTGTTAATCACAAAAGGCCAGGGATGTGATCAGAACATGTATTATATAAATTTTATATACTCCTTTATGGCTGAAGAAACTAAAGCAACTCACTCAACAGTGCACAGATAGAAAAAAAGGCAGAGCCGAACTCAATTTACCACAATACTGTTCTATATATTTGTGGTTTATGATGATTGAGTATTTCATATTTTCCAGTCAAACTGCCTCAGTTGAAGCTAGATATTGAACCACGATCATTTTTCTGGGTAAACTATCTGTTTTTCCATCAGATTCTATTCATTTGAGAATATAGAGTTGAAGTATAACCACATCAGGATGACTGTACTGCTATCGATTCTTTTTAGCCATTTGAAATAGTGTCATATAGTAGATATTATCCATCTCATATTAAAAACATATCAAAGTGATGTCATCAATATGGTAACATAAGACATCCCCTGTAAAAGTCTTCCCTCAGAATCAGCTAATAAAAGGACAAATACCACATGATTAGAAATTTGTAGGATGATAGAGACTGGAGAAGGACTCCACAAATGCTGATTGAAAAAAGAAGAAAAATCTACAAGAGCAAGTAGGAAATGTCTGTCCTGGACATACTGGTCTATTCCCTTCCTCCTCATGCAGTCTGGTCAGTTTGGGAGTTGTGCAGAGGCAGCACAACCTGGGTCCCTCCCATGATGGACACAGACTATAGAACCAATCACGGTAGCAAGTTAGAGTCCCACACACATCCAGACACAGGGACACAAGTCCATAGGGACCCAGGGCATACCCCAAGCCACTAAGTTGTGTGCATATTTAAGGGCCCCTCGGGGGGATGTGGCAGTAGCAAGAGACCATGGCAGAACTGTTGGCAAGAGGTGCACTTACTAAATCTAGTTTCTGTTGGCTGGAACACCCAAAGACAAAAGAGACTTTTCTAAAGTGACCTACCTTTTCTAATTTGACCCCATCTGGTTCCTGATGGAGGAACACCCTAATAGGGAAGAACCAGAAGCAGAAAAGCCTCACATATAAAACAAAACAAAACAAAACAAAAGAATAAACAGGGTTAAATGGAACTATTATGACAAGACAGTCCAAGAATTGAAAAAGTATAAGGAAAGAAGGGCGCTAAGGGGGAGAATTTAAACAAATCACAGAAGCTGGGGAGGAAGTTCTGCATAAAAACATACAGAACAGATAATGATCCCCAGAGAGGAAAGGAAGCTTTCTCCTGGAGATGAAGCAGTTAAAAAAAAAAAAGGTCAATCTTAAAAAGTGTACCACATATCCAGGGCAAGAATCAGATGAAGAAGAGCTGAGAAAATCTGAATGGTTAAACATGGGCTATACTGAAAGTCTAGAATAAGTTGGACAAAGGATCAAAGAAGAGCCTTAAAACAAAGCCAATTCTCAATAAACCCTAAACAAGAAGGGTAAACTGACCTCCAGAGTTAACTCATCAAGATAATCACTTGCCCAGACAGCAGCAAAAATTACAAGCCATACTGAGAAACAGGAAGATATGGCTCATTCAAGGGAACAAATTAAAACTTCAGAGGAGACTCAGAAGTTGGAACAATTAATCAAAAATGTTCAAACAAATTTCCTAAATCAATTAAAGAAGATGAAGGAAAATATGAATAAAGAGCTAATGGATATTAAGAATATGTATACAAATAAAGAATTTGAAAGTATAAAAGGAAACATAACAGAAATTATGGGATGAAAGGCATAATAATAGAGATTAAAAATTCAATAAAGGCATACAAGAACAGATTTCAACAGACAAAAGAAGAATCAGTGAAATAGAAGGCAGGACAATTAAAGTCATACAGTCAGAAGAACAAATTGAGAAAAGAATAGGAAAAAAAAAAACTGAGCAGTGTCTCAGGGATTTGAGTGACAGCATGAAGTGCACAAATACATGCATCATGGATATCCCAGAAGGAAAGAAGGGAAAAAGGGCAGAAAGAATATTTGAGGAAATAATGGCTGAAAATTTCCCAACTTTGATGAAAGACATAAATATACCCCAACAAGACTAAGTGCCAGTTTTTCATTAGAAACCATGGAGGTGAGAAGGCAGTGGTATGATGTATTTCAGATACTGAAAGAGAAAAACTGTCCCCCAAAAATTCTTTATCTGGCAAAACTGTCCTTCAAATATAAGGGAGATTTAAATATATTCACAGTTAAACAGAACTGAGACCTTGTCAACAAAAAACCCATCCTAATGAATTACTAAAGGGAATACTGCATGTCAAAAGAATATAGGAGAGAGTGGCTTGAGTAGTGTGAAGTAATGAAGATCTTTAGTAAGAGTAACTAAAAGGGTAAATGCAAAACCCAATAGTACTGAATCCTCAACATACAACTCTACTCTTTAATTCCTATAAGAGACTGAAACAATTAAACAAGAAAAAGGCATATTTCCTGATAAGGGACATGCAAAATTTAAAGTGGTAAGTGGGACAAAACAACAAAGAGAAGGAAAACAGAAGGATATGGGGACAGAGAACATGTATGCTGTTGAAGCTAATTGATAGCTATTCAAATTAATAAATTATAGATGTAAGTTGTGTAATATAAACCCAAGGTTAAAAATACTTTAAAAATACACAGAAACAGAAATGAGTCTTCAGTGAGATACATCACAAAACATCAGCAATACAGAAAAAGAGGGTGAAGTAAAGGTAACCAAAGAGAGAGAGCGCGCGCGCGTGCTGGGATAACTTTACTAATATCAGACTAAATAGACTTTAAGACAAAAGCTGTTATAAGAGACAAAGAAAGACACCATACATTTAAGAGGGCAATCCACCAAGAAGAAATAATAATCATAAGTATTCATGTACCTTTCCACAAAGATTTAAAAATATTAGGAAACAAAAATGAGAAAGGTATCAATTAGATATATCACAAAAGATCAACAATACACAAAAGGAGCCTGCAATAAAAGAAAAGAGACACAAAAAAGATGTAAGACACATTAAAAAAAAAAAAAAAAAAAATTCACAAAATGACTGTAGTAAGACCTGGAAAAAAAGGACAAGAGTCTCTTATAAGAGTCTCTTATTTACAAGAGACTCACTTTAGACCCAAAGACATAAATAGGTTAAAAGTGAAAAGATAGAAAAGATAATCCATGTAGATAGTAACCAAAAGAAAGCTAGGCTATTATACTAATATCAGACAAAATAGATTAAGTCAAAACTGTTACAAGAGACAAAGGACACTATATGTGAATAAAAGGATCAATTTATCAAGAAGAAATAACAATCATAAATATTTATGCACTTAAGCACAGTGTCCCCAAAAATACATGAGGCAAACACTGGCAAAACTGAAGGGAAAAATAGACACTTCTACAATAATTGTTGCAGACTTCAACACACCACTCTCATCAAAAGATAGAACATCTAGACGGAGGATCAATAAGGAAACAGAGAACTTGGATATGATATGGGAACTTGTTTTAGACATATACACATCATTGTACCCCAAAACAGCAGGATATACATTCTTCTTAAGAACATGTGGTTCATTCTCCAGGATATGTTGGGCTGCAAAACAGGTCTCAATAAATTTAAAAGGATTGAAATTACACAAAGTATCTTCTCTGACCATAATGGAATAGAGCTGAAAATCCATAAACACACTCATAAACAATCAGTGGGTCAAAGAAGAAATTGCAAGAGAAATCAGTATATATCTTGAAATTACAACATATCAAACTTATGGGATGCAGCAAAGGCAATGCTGAAAGGGAAATTTATAACCCTAAACACTTACATTTAAAAAGAAGGAAGAGCTAAAATCAAAAACCTAGCTACATACCTGGAGGAATTAGAAAAAGAAAAGCTAACTAATCCCAAAGCAAGCAGAAAGAAATAAATAACAAAGGTTAGAGCAGAAATAAATGAAATTGAGCATAAAAAAACAAACAAACAAAAAAAAAACAATACAGAGAATTTAAAAAGCCAAAAGTTGGTTCTTTGAAAAGATCAATAAAATTGATGGTTGAGTGAAGTTTTTGTTTGCTAAGGCTGCTAATGCAAAATACCAGAAATGTATTGGCTTTTTTATAATGGGGATTTACAAAGGTAAAAGCTTACAGTTTTAAGGCTGCGAAAATGTCCAACCCAAGGCATCATCACAGATACTTTCTCACCAAAGGCCAGCTGCTGGTTGAATCCTAGGCTCCTTCCACATGGCAAGGCAAAATGGTGGCTTTTTTTTTTTTGCCACATGGGTCTCTGTTTTTTCCTCTTGGATCTTAGCTGTGAGTGATTGAGCACATGACATGCTCACAGTGGCATTATTCATAATTGTCAGAAGATGGAAGCAACCCACATGTCCATCAACCAATGAATGGATCAACAAAATGTGGTATACACATATGATGGAATATTATTCAGCTATAAAAAGGAATGAAGTCCAGGTACCTGCAAGAACATAGATGAATCTTGAAGTCATTAAGCTGACACAAAAGGACAAATAATTGTATGCTCTCACTCATATGACATACTTTGAATAAGCAAACTCATAGGGTTAGAATCTATAATGTTGGTTACCAGGTGCTGGGTTGAGTGTAAAGAATGGGGAGTTAATGTTTAATTTATAGAGAATTTCTATTTGGGCTGAATGTAAAGCTCTGGAAATGAATGGTGATTATGGTAGCACATTATTGTGAGTGTAATTAACAGCCTGAATTATAAATGTGAATGTGGTTAAAAGAGGAAATTTTAGGTTATATATATATATGTTACTAGAATAAAAATTAAAAGAGAAAGTAAAGGCTTGTATAACACAGGGAAACCTATTGTAAACAATGGACTATTATTAATAGTACAAGTATAAATGTTCTTTTATTAATTATAACAAATGCATCACACTAATGCCAGGTATTAATAATAGGGTGGTATATTGGAGAAAATACACCTAATGTAAACTATGAACAATAGTTAATAGTACAATTTTAATATTCTTTCATCAATTGTAATAATGGTACCACACTAATGCAAAGTGTCAACAATAAGGGGTATATGGGAATGCTGTAATTTTAACATGATTTTTCTGTAAACCAACAACATCCCTAATTAAAAATAAACTAAAAAAAAAAACAAATATATCATCTACACCTTAAAACATAAGCAGTCAAAAGAGTTTCCACATGCTGTCAGCTTCAAATCTACCAACCTTTCTACAGCTGTATGTTTATGCCTTTATACTTCCTCTTTGCACATGGGGTAGACTATAAGGCCAACCACTTCACCTGTGTGGGATCACAGTCCCTCTTGCTGACCAAGGAACACTCCTGGAATCATGCACTCTGTTTCTGTATCTTCAAGTGTTCCCACACTATTGGATCATTTTTATTAGCATGCTGACATACCTCCCACCTTAAAAGCAAAGCCTTCCTTGACCCCCACCTCTGATTTTTGGCTTCCACTTCTTATTTATCTCAATAATGAAAGCTTCATCTTTTCAGTTGCTCTAACAGAAAATTCTCGAGTCATCCTTAACACCTCTTCCTTTTTCCTCACACCCCACTTGGATTCCGGCAGCAAATTCTAACTGCTCTAATTCAGATATAAACTGAATATGGCAGATTGAGTTATATACTCCAGTAAAAAACATATTCTTAATCCCAATCTCATTCCTGTGGGTGTGAACCCATCTTAAATAGGACTTTTTCAAGATATTTTTAGTTAAGGTGTGAATTGAATGAGGATGAATCTTAATTCTATTACTGGAAGGTTTATAGAGAAAAAGCCACAGGGAGCAGCTGGAAGCTGGAAGCCAGCGGGAACCTAGAAGAGAAAGGAGAGGACATCACCATGTGATGGGAAAGCCAAGGAACACAAGGATTTCCAGCCAGCCAAAGCACTGCTGATCCCAAAAGAAAGTAAGCCCTCCAGCATCCAAAACTTCAAGACAATAAATTTCCGTTGCTTAAGCCAAACCATTGTATGGTATTTGTCGTGTCAGCCAGGAAACCAAGACACTGAATCTGACCACCTTCCACAACCCTCCACCACTACCACTCTAGTACAAGGACTTACCATCTTGGATTGAAACCCAAAGTCCCTGCCACTTTTTAGAAGGTCCTTTATTTATTTATTTATTCATTTATTTATTTAATGAATTTATTTGGGAAATGGGGGAAAGAACAGAGCTTGCTGAGAAATGGGAGAGAAAGATAGAAATACACACCAATATTTGGTGTGGGCCCCTCTAGGCAGAGAGAGCAGAAGGTCCTTTATTATTTGACACCAGGTTTCCTCTCTAAGCACATGTCAGACCACGCCCCTCTCATTTACTCACTCAAGCCTCTTTTTTGTTCCTGGAACATGCCAAGCAAGTATCTGCTCATGTCCTTTGCATTTAACTGTCCTCTGGAGGGAATGTTCTGCCACAAATAAACATAGAGATACCTTTCACAATTGTACATCCTGACTTCAATTGCACATCATCAGAAGAGCCTTCCTGAAACTACCTGATGACTCTTCAATATATTTACCTGTTTCATTTTTCTATATTATATTAATATATTTAGCTATTTATTAGATATTTTTATTTTATATTCACTTGTTAACTTATACAGTTATTTGTTGACTTTCTTGTCTTCACCCCACTAAAATATAAGCTTCTTGAAAGCAGAGAGATTTGTCTTTTTTGCTCATTGCTGTATCACTTGTGCCTAGCACAGGGCTTGGCACATAAATGCCCCAACATATTTGTAAAATAAATGATGTAAATATTTCCCTTTCATCCTTAATCACTCATTCAGCTCTCATTCACAGGTGTTTCCTGTATGTCTACAATGCAGCAGAATTTGTGCTAGGTATATAAAAACAAATAAGATACACATGGTTCCTGAATTTGAAATGTAAAGACTAGTAAAAGACAAAGACATATAAATAAGCAGTGAGAGTCCAACATGCGTGCTATATACAGGAATGGTGGTGTGCTTTAGAAACACAAAAAGATAATTTTTCTCTCTAAAAATTAAGGAACCATTCCTGGAAGAAAGAGTGAAAGTTAAGGGGTTGGGATCCGAAAGGCAGTGATAGAGATTGCTTTTCTATTTGTATGTAGAAAACGTAAAAACTCAAATTAAATAAATTGGTTTAAATGTCCCCAAATTTTACTCAATAACTAATTTAATCATTTGCTTTACCCAGAAAATTGTATCCATTTCTTAATTGGTAAATGTATTTTATACTTCTGATGAAGGACACTCAGATATATTAAAAAACATTGTTGAAGACAAACATTTCATGTTCACCATGCACACACACACAAAAGAAATGTTGAAGTCCTAAAGCCTATTCCTGTGGGTATGAACTCTTTTGTAAATAGAATCATTGAAGCTGTTAAGGGCAAACTGAATTCAGGGTAGATCTTATATCACCAGGACTAAAGTCTGTTTAAGCAGAGGAAATTAGTAGAAATCAGAAGAGGACACAGAAAGAGACAGATCAACACATGACACAGGCAGATGCATCTACAAGCCATAGAGAACAAGGATTGCTGTCAACTCAGCACCGGACTGCTACTGCCTCCTGGAGAAAGCATGACCTGGTGATAGATTGATATTGGAATTCCAGCCTCCAAAATTGTGAGAGAATAATCTTGTTGTTTAAGGCAAGCAGTATATGGTATTTGTCATAGCAGCCCTGGTAAACTAAGACAAAGGCCAAAAATGAAATAACATATAACTCATAAACTATTTTTTCTTTGAATCAGATCATGTCATGACCTACCAAATCCATTTAATTCAGTATATTCTTACTAAACATATACTATATGCATAAAGACGAATAAGTCAGGATGCCTTCCCCTAAGAAGTTAATATTTTTGTGGGAAGGTAAGATCTATACACAAATAATTAAAATACAAAATAGTAAATGAGAAAAGTGATTCCAAATGTTATGAAAGTAGAAAGGAAGAGAGAGATTACTAATTGACTAATTGGGTTATATGCAAATAGAGAAAAATCTAATTATGAAAGCCTTCAGGAATATAAAAGAATTTTTTTTAATTCTCAGAAGTCACTAAAGACTCAAGGCAAAGAATATCCTTGTAAAGTGAGGTCAAGAATGTAAAAGAGAGAATTAAAGAAAAGAGGATACAAGTAGCTTTGTTTCATCTCTCCTGAGACTGGAGATGGAATTTCAATCATGAAGATAAAGAACAAATATGTGATCTTGTTTATATTTTAAGCTAAAACGAAAAGTTATTAATCTCCATCTATAACTATCAAAGATAAAATCCAGGTCATATGCATATTCTCTATGAGAACCCAGAACTATCTTATTTGTTGTTTATACATTTTCCAAAAATATGTATGTGGAATAATTTTAAAATTTGAATGGAAATAAACTTTGTTCTAGATGAATGAATTTACATCTAGGACAAATATATTCTTTGCCACTGGTTAACATGTTTTAGAGACTCAAATTCCTCTATTATCTTTCCTTATCCTATAATAATATGAAAATCAGACGCTTATCCATATTTAGTAACATAGAATTTTCATAGTATTGTGTATATTTCCTCAGGAGGTTTTAGCAGGAAAGTTTTCTTCATTTCCAGAAAGTTATATGAAAATATGTAGTATTAGATCTTACATGGATTCCTTATAACATAGTGCCATCTAGAGATTAAAGTTGATGTTGCTACAAGCTACATTAACCACAACTAACTTCTAAAGTCTAGCATTACATTTTACAGCTAATAAGTTTAGTAGTTTAGGTTAAGTTTTCACTAAGTACATTTATATAGAATACATTTAAAATAAATTAATGAGTACATACATGAATGAATTTACATCTAGGACATTGACATCTGGTATTCACATTGAATGGCTTCTTCTATGGGTAGTATTCTATTCATGCATATGTTCCTATATGTAGTGGTTTAGTGGTATACTCTGGTATTGAGTGAAGGTATCTGGAAGTAGAAGAATAAGCATTTGATCAGGTTTTAAAAGTAGCATAATTGAAATTCTACAAGGAAGCATTTATTAAGCACCTACTATGAACAAGATATTGTACTTACTGTGTATATTTAGTTTCTTGAAACTGCCATAACAAATTATCACAAATTTGATGGCTTAAAACAACAGAAATTTATTCTCTCACAGTTCTGGAGGCCAGAAGTCTGAAATCAAGATGTCAATGGGACCATGCTGCCTCTGGAGGCTCTAGGAGAGAATCCATCTGTTTGAAGTGCTTTTTGAATCCCAAAAGATTATGTTCTTAAACCAATCTATTCCTGTGGATGTGATAAACTTTGATTGCATTAGATTCATTTTAGATCACTTGATTAGATTGTTTTTGATTGGACTATGTCAGTGAGGCATGACTTACATTGGGTGTCCACTGGAGCTTTATATAAAGAGAGACACAGAGAAAGGAAGCTGCCATTTTGACCTGGCCATTTGAAGAGAGGACTTAAGGATTGCTTATAGCCAGAGCTGAAGCAGGAAGCCTCCAAGAGGCTGGGCCCATGTAGCTGCTCAAGGCTGAAGAGATGAACCATATGCTGGATAGCCCACAGCTGGGCTCTGGGACATGGTGAGCCCGGAGGGAAGGAAGGGACCTCAGTAGAGATTGGCTGCCATCTTGCTTTGCTACATGGCAGGATGCCAGGATCACCAGTAGTTGACTTCAGTGAGAAAGCATCTCTGCTGATGCCTTGATTTGGACATTTCATGGCCGTAAAACTGTACAATTTTCCCCTATTAAAATTTCTATTATAAAAGTCAACCCATTTCTGGTACTTTGCATTGGCAGCCCCGTAGCATAGCAAACTAACTATCCTTGCTGCTTCTAGCTTCTAGTGGCTCCAGGCATTCCTTGGCTTCCTTAGTTTATGGCCTTTTCACTCCAATCTCTGCCTCCATCTTCACATTACCTCTTCCTCTTATCTGTGTCTCTCCTTTCTGTTTTCTTATAAAGACACTTGTCATTGGATTTAGGACTCACTCAGATAATTCAAGATGATTTTCTCCTCTCAAGATCCTGAATAAATTACATCTGCAAAGATGCTTTTTCAAAATAAGTTATCAGTCACAGGTTCCAAAGATTTAATATGGACATTTTTGGGGGGGCGGGGGGCGGAGAGTGCCACTATCTAACCCACTACACTGTTCTTAAAAAGGCAGGAAAATACATGGAAAAGTAAACAGTTTGTGCTTTCAATAAGTATCTAGCATAGTTGGAGAAAGACTTATAAACATACATTAACTACCTATGTCGGGGTTTCTCAACCTTGGTGCTGTTGCCATTTGGCAACAAAGATAATTCTTTGTTGGGGTCGGGGGGACTGCCTTGTGCATTTTAGGATGTTTAGCAGTATCCCTATCTTCTACCCACTAGATGCCAGTAGCATCTTTCCTACCTTGTCAGCCCAGAACACTAAAACTATAGACATTGTCAAATGTCCCCTAGGGGACAAAATCACCCCAGCTGAAAACCACTAATCTAGACTATCAAAAGAAACCAAAATGGACTGTGATAGTTGAAGAAGGTTACATGAAGGAAATGGGAAATGAACTGGTCATGCATAAAAGAATATCACTTATGACTTGGAATCATGGAGAGGGCATGGAAAGCACTACAGAGGCACCACTGGCCTCTAGTGACTTCTTGATAAAGAGAACTGTGACCTAGTTAAGACCAAAGACCATACCTCACTCACCTTCATGTGCCAAGTTCCTGGCACTGTCCCTGGCACAGAGTAACTTAAAAATAGCTGCTGAATGATTTTATCAATAAGGTTAGATTACTAGATTGAAGATGAATTGTGAAAGGGCTTAAATTACAGACTAAGGAATTTGAATTTTATTCTGTTGGTTATGGGGAACTCCTGAAGGGTTTTGAGTGGGAAGATGAAGTGAGTAAAGAAAGCAGTGACATATAGAAAATATTAGAAGAGATCAACTAAGAAATTATTAACATAGTCTTGCTGTGAAGTAATGAGTTCTGGGACCAAGATAATGACAGTGGGGATTAAAATGAAGTGTCAATGACAAGAAAAATTGACTGTCAGTTTCTCATTATTGGATTTGGAGAAGATGGAGAAAATGGTAAAAGGATAACTTTCAAGTCCAAGTGTCTAAAAGGATAGTCTGTTCATTTGAGAAAACAGAAAGAACTCCATAGAGAGAGAAAGATAATGAACTTGAGGTGAGAGTATACCTCCAAGGGTGGCTATTCATTGAAGTGCAGGACAGATTATTTTTAGGCAGATTTTAAGGTCATGTTCAAAAAGGTGGTAGTGAGTGAGAACCCTGAGAGAGGAGCTAAAATAATGAAAGTTAAACTATAATCATCTTTAGGAATTGTCTGCTAGATATTTTTCCAATAGAAATTAGTAAAACTTTAAAACCTTGTGGGTCATAAAGAGGTCCTTTTGCAAAATTTCTGAAGCACTTAGTCAAGCTTCAGAATTTTTAATAGAATTATAATAGAATAGTCATGAATCCTATTCTTTTTCCATTCTTCCATCTTAGGCTGAAAGGCAACTCCAGATTTCCATACTCTGACATGTTGGCCACTGTTCTGTCTGAATGCAATGACGTTTTGAACAAAATAAACTTTACAGTTATTTTAACATGACAAACAAGTTTAAAAAAAACAGATTATGTGTTTTTTTAAAAAAAGATTAAAGTTTTAAAAATCCATTAAACTGGATTTTTTTATAGTTGCTAATAGTTTAATTTAAGAAAACTGGTTATTAAGTACTTGTGAAAATAATTATATAGTTACTTAAGTGTTTCTTCCTTTTCATTTTCTATTCTGCAATTTTCAGTTGTCTTCCATTATAAGCATTTTAATATAAATCATCATGTGCTTTTTAAGAGCAGACTGTTGTATACATTAATGGGAAAATGAATATTTAAATGTCTTTTTTAAAGCTGTCACTAAGCAGGAATTACTAAATGAAAAACAGGCAATTCAATCTACAAACCTTCCCTTAAAGAATATGAGGATTTTTTTTCTACTACAAAGGTGATTACCTAGTTTTCTTATTATTTGTGTAAGAGAAGTTTTTAAATCATAACTTGAAAAATATTTTCTAACAGTGTTCTTCCTAGGTAAAGGCAATCCTTCCTCTAGCCAAAAACATTAATTTTGTGTGTATTAGAAAAAAAAAGAAGCCTTCTTCTTTAAGACACTTTACTGCCATCTACCAGAAAATTACAAATGTAAATACATAAACCTTTGATAACAAATGAATGATGCTCTGGCAGTTTGATATTATTGATGAATTCCAAAAAGAAATATTGATTATATTTGTAAAATGGTCTGTTCCTCTGGGCATGTTCCCCTTTGATTGCATTGAATTTAGAGGCATACTTACCTGGCAAGGGAGATACCACAATCATGAAGGTGGTTTTCCCAGGGCAAGGCTTATCCATTGCACTCCAGATGTGCTGACCCCTGCGATTTCCCCAAATGTGGAAAACTCAACTGCATAATTTGTCATAGAGGGGGACTGCGTTCGTGCTCTCCCCCAATAAAAAAAACATTACAAAGAAATTCAGAAGTTTCACTTTTACTTGGTTAAATTAAGATTAGGGCTTTGATTCGGCCACATCAGTAAGACGTTGAGCCCCTGCTCCCTTGGTGGGCAGACACACAAAGAAAACAACACCAGTCGAGGAGAGAGTTTTGGTTGTTGATGCTGGTCCCCTGGGGAGAGAACCAAGCCATTTGCCTGATAGCTTACAGCTGGCCTTGTGGAACGAGCAGAGCAGCTAAATCTGGAAAGAGACGAGCCTTATGCCAGCCTACAGCTGAGATCGGAAGAAGCTGGGACCATGAAGCTTTAAGAGGAAGACGAAGGCTGAACCCTCGCAGAGACCAGCAGACATCTTACTCCAACGTGGCAACAGACTTTGGTGAGGGAAATAACTTACTCTTTATGGCCTTGTGACTATAAATACCCTTTATAAAACCCAACAGATTTCTGGTACTTTGCATCAGCACCCCTTTTGGCTGACTAATACAGATGCTTCTTAGATTTGTGCAGTACACAGCTTGCACAACTATAGGTAATGACCATGGATACATTACTAAAATTCACATATAGCTAAAGTATCATATCAGGCTTTTAGAAAATCATGTTTTAAGGAATTTGACATTGTGTGAATCTATGTATTTATGATGTATAATATGTTGGGGTTCCTTGATATTTTAAAAAAAAAAACAAAATATGGTGAAATGGTACCTAAATAAGAAGGAAATTTCTGAAGAAATTTCTAGAGTTTATGTGGAAAGATTTGCATTGACTAAGAAAAATGCAAAAATTGTATTTTGTTGATTGGCTTCTCTAATTGTCAAATTGGAGCAATAATATGGTATAAAAGCATGAACATTCAATCTCATTATCTTCTTTATTGAGAACACTACATAGAACAAGTGAAAAATTCTGTCTAGGGTCTTAATTTCCTTACTGCTATGACAAATACCACACAATGAGTTGGCTTAACAACAAGAATTTATTGGTTCATAGTTTCAGAGGCCAGAAGGCTGGCTTCTTCCTGAATAAGTAGCATTCTGACTGACTAGAAATCCTTGTCAGGGCTTTCCTGTCCCATGACCATGCCCTCTTCCTTCTTTTCCAGGTTCCATTGACTTCTTGCTCTTCCATGTGGCTTTCCCTTTATAAAGCCTTCACTAATTGGATTAAGACCTATCCTGATTCAACTGGCAACACCATTACTAAAAATACCATCTTCAAAAAGTTCTATTTACTTTGGGTTCACACCCACAGGAATGGATTAAGATTAAGAACATGTGTTTTTTTTTTCCAGTGGTACATAATTCAACCAACCACATCTAGTACAGACTAAGAATCTAAGATATACAATGCAGACACAGATGTATTTAAATACACATGTGTGTATACTTTGAATGAAAGTTTAAATTTTCTAAAAAACTTAATTAATACAAAATTACTTACATTTTCACTCAAGTTATTGAGTTCTATCAATTTTGCATTTTGCATGATAATATCTAATAGAATGACTTCCCTTCCCTTCTTGGATATAATGATTTTTTTTTTCAGAAAGAGCCAATAGAGAGTCTGGTTCCTTAAGGTCAGGGTGAAATAGACACAAAATAAAACGGGCATTGTGGCTACTTAGGGATTTTTTTGCTTTCACTTGCTAAAACAACAAAATAAAATGTGCAAGGAATTTTCAAGGCCTCCAAGTACTCCTGAATATGGCTTAGGTTTCAGGAGTAAAGCAGGCTTGTGGAAACCTACTGTGCTTTCAAGAGAAGAAATTAGAAATCTTTCCCCAGCATCATATAATCCCTGGGAGAACTGAAATTTTTGGGCTACATGAAGTACTATCTCAAATGTGGGTCAGAGAACTGAGCTCAAAATAATTTACACCTAATGTATGTTGAATGTTAATACAGATATATCTTCCAAATATATTTAAAGTTCTCAAGTGTAATGTCATTTTAATTTTTAAAAGTGATATGGTAAATTGTGATTTTATTTTTGCCTTCTGTGAAAAATAAAAGGTTTTAATTTGTTTTTCTTTTTCTTCTCTTTCTCTGTTTTTGTCCTTAAGTCAGCATTGTGGAGGGATACTTCAAAGTATCCAATGGACAAGACAAGTTGCTGAGGCTGAGGCTAAAGTATATGTCCCTAAATGTACACTAGAGACACAGGAAAGTCAGGAGCTGGAATCAGAAAAAAACTCTTATACAAGATCTGTGTGTTTCTGAGAGCATGAACTTTAATGGAAGGCAGTATAACATAGCAGTTAAAAATAAAAACTTAAAGTCAGATATTTAAAATTCCAGTTCCACCGCTTACTAATCGTGCAGTCTTGGGCAGTTCACCTCTCTTCAGATTTATGCATCCACACAATAAATATAACTGAACAACAGAGAGTGAGGTAAGCATCTCTCCCCTCTCTGGATGATGTTACCAGCATCACTGTAAGCCAAGCCCCACTTACAAAACACGTGGGAGGGCCTGGGATATGCAGCATCACTTCATCAACTGAAGAATGTTATTTATGTGGGCAGCTTTCTAAAGATGTGACTTCCTTCCATCTCAGCTAGAAAGGTACCCTTGATATCGAATCTGGCTTCAGACCTGCCTTTTTCCTATCAATGAAGGGAGAAAAAAGGAACTGCATTTAAGGAGTGAACTCGGTTTATTGAGAAAAAAATTCACTAATCAAGCGAGATAATATCACATAAGATCTTCACTTCTGATGCATAGTCCCTTTATTCATTGTGGATTTAGTCCATGAAAATTATATATTTCATCAAAATTTTCTGCTTGCTGCCATTGGTGTTGGTGATGATGTATGGAATGTCTACATTATCCAAAAAAAATAAATAAATAAAAAAGAGCTGATTATATCACTTCCTTACTTTTTAAATAACTGATTCATTTGGGGATCTTTTTTTTTTTTCCCCTACACTTTTTTCTAACATCATCTTTAGCTGAAAGTGAGAAAACAAAGACTGTTCTTTCTTTTTCCTTCCTGGTTTCAAAAGCAAGAATTAAAATTTAGAAAGATACCAATACTCCTAAATGCCTATTATGTAAGTCATCGGAATTGTGTGTGTGTGTGTGTGTGCATACGTTCATTCATTAATTAGATATTTATTTTTTATTTATGTTGTTTATAATTTTTTTGTCATTTTAGAAGAACTGAATATAGATCACTCTAACCTATAGACATACAAAAGAAAATTTAAATTCAGCCCAACTTTTTCCTCTTAAACTTTCAAAAGTAGCCAAATATTCTCAATACAACACAAAGATAAAAAATTTGTTCCTACAAAAGAATTAAGATTATTTATTCTAGCCTATTGTAAAACTGTTAATTTCTCTCTAACATTTGTAGTACCTGAATCTTCAATCTACACAGAGGAAAACTAATTTCTTTTCCATTCTTAGGCATGAATTTAAGGTTTTGTGAAACATGTACACCTCATAGATTTATATCCATTGAAATGCACCTGGTCTCATAAAGTTTTCTCATACTCACTAAAGAGTGTGCATTCTAACTACAAAGATTCTTTTAAAGATTAGGCCCATTTGTTAATATTAATTTTGAACATTCTGAAACTGTCCCCTTAAGTGAAGATATTTTCTCATAAGCATACAAATACATCTTAGAGCAGAAGTCACAGAATCAAATACTATAGGAACAAACTTTTTGTTCCTGTAGCCCACAAAGTAATTTTGGAGACTACGTACCCCTCACACAATTTTCAAATGGTCTAAAATTTTTCATATGAATTTAAACTGTTGCGGTGCATATGTTTTGTAGCATATTGTAAATACAACATTCAAAATGAAACACTTAAATCATTCTTTAAATGTATCAAGTGAAAACTACATATCTTAATGGTTTTTTATATATATCATTACACAGGAAAGCTCATCTTCACATTCAGAAATTTTACATAGTTCCTTTATCTCTATAATTTATATTTCCATTACGCTTCCCCCACAGAACTTTATCCTGATATAATATATATTTTTATGCTTGAAAACCATGAAAGTAATTTAATGATAACCATATCAGACTTTCCTCTAACTAATATATGTATGTAGATTTTAATATTTTCTATATGCTATTAACACATAATTGGTCAATATAAGTATATTACAAATTATAAATAATAAACATAATCACAATTTTTAAAAGGAATACACCTCTTAAATGAGAAGGATGGAGCTGGATTTCTTTTTCCAATTAGTTCATATCATGTTGCCAGGTTGAGTGAGGAGTCATCATTAATTCTTCGTAATTTTTCATTTTAATAGATGTGGGCACTGAGAAACCTTATGTAAATTTTTAAAAGTAGGAATAAAAGAAGCTTTGTTATGTAATATCACTAATTTCTTTAAATTTCTTCTGAGCTGTCAGAAATCATATAGTGACCTATTATCAAAAGTTACTTTTAATATTCTATCAGTTGATGGTTCTGTTGGGTTCTCTTCCAGTTTTGTTGAAAGCAAAGAATTGGACCAACCAGAGTACAAAAAGATATTGTAGCTAATCATTCACTTTCTTATTTTCTAGGAAGAAACTGAAAAAGGTTTTACCAATTCTATCAAATGATTATATTTCTGTTGTTCTTTTACCTAATTTATTATCTTTTACCTTATTTAGCCTGAAAGACTCAATGTTGAGAAAATAGAAATAATGTTAAATATATTACACCTTTGAAAATAATGTTTTTGGTAAATTGTTTTTATGTTATTATATGTTTTAAATATATTTTAATCAAATTTGGAGCTGCAGATATAACTTATTATTTATGGAAAACATATATCATATAACTGCATTTGATCGAGCTGTCCTCATTGTCAAATGAATCAACCAAATCAGATTTATTTTCTTGTGAAAAGAAAAAGTAAAAATACCACATCCAACTCAAATGAACAAGATAATATGTGTGTCAGGGAATGATATTAAAAAAGCACTGAGCAAGGTAGATTGCTAAGAGCTGTCAGAATTTAAATGTTATGTATCTAATATAATTAATTTACAATTTTCCTTTTATGAAAACAATATAACTTAATTTACTGTTTCTTATTACTTAATTTACAATAATTCAATGTAATGTGTTTAGTTAAAATTTTAAGTTATAGACTAAGGGAGGAATATAATATAAGGCAAGTATTCCTCTAACAAATATGTAGCTTACACACATGAACTCTGGTGTTCAGGTTTTGGAATACCTAAAAATAAGAATCAAGTATCAAAATAAGAACTAAATCCATTAATTTTATTGGACATTATGATTAAAGTTTTCTGTCTATTTATAAAAGAGATATTGCTAAAATCATGTGTGGGTAGAATATGAATTAAGATAAGAATCCAACTTACATGCTCTGGTTCAAGGCACTTACACACTTCTGGTCACCAAGGTGGCAGCATATGAAACTCCAGGATACTGTCCCCCTCACAGAATCTTTGAACAACTAGCAAAAATTCGTATAGCCATCGTTCTCAAAACGTCAAAAAACAGTGAAAGGGTTTCAATAACTGGGCATGTGCCGAATCAAGAAAAAGCAGCCTGAAAAATGTTAGGCAAAACTCGTGGTGCCCTTGCCAGCTCTTCTCCTAACCCCTCCCTGGTGCAGTGTGGAGCCAGTCTGCACTCCCATTGTGGGTCCCTGACCTGTTCTAGAGTAGCACAGTACATCTATGCATGACCTGGGTGCCTATATATGGGTGCCAATCAATCCGGTGGAAGTCTAAAGAGTGTACCAAGAAACTTGTTTAGGGCTTGCCCTCCCAGAATTTGTCCTGAAGGCAGAAAATCAATTTGCAGACAGCTAAAGCAATGTAAGAGAAAAAAATATGTGGAATAAGCCTGGGGACAAAGAACTACCTGCATTAAGTCATACAATAGAGCACCTGGGGGTCAGGGGTGAAAGTCTATTTCAAAAAGAGTGGAGAGGGTATATGCACTCTTTTAAAATATAAATGGGGTAATTCCCAAGCCCGTGTGCAAGCACAAGACCAGGAAAATAAGTAGACTCCATGGCTACACAGCTCCCCAGTCAGATAAGAGAGAGAAGACTCCGCACTTGACATTTGCCTCAGGCTGATCTTCTTGATAGGAGAACAAAGCTCTGAAGCACATCATCAGCCAAAGTGAAACCAATTTACAAAGTTTATGAAAGGTGGTTTTATCTTTGGTCTGGTTGTTTTTGTTAGCTCTTGGCATTCAAGGAAACCTCTATCATATCACTATCTGGATACAAACATAAAGAACAGATAGCTCAGGAACTAAATCACAGTGCTAACCTTTAAAAATATTAAAATGTACAGTGTGCAGTAAAGATTACAAGACAAACAAAGAAACATAAAATGATGGCCCATCCAAAGGAACTAGATAAAAATCCAGAAGCCATCAACAAAGAGGACCAGACTTTGGACATACCAGACAAAGACATTAAAAAGAAAATGGGGGGTCGGATGTAGCTCAACTGGTTGAGCGTCCGTCTCCCATATGGAGAGACCCAGGTTCGATCACCGGGACCTCCTGGTAAAAAAAAAAAAAAAAAAGAAAATGATTCTCAATATGATCAAGGATATGATGGGAAACACAGAAAAATAGCTAAATGATATGAGGAAAACAATGAATGGAAAATATGAGAATCTCATTGAGATTCTCAATAGGACCAAACAGAAATACTGGCATTGAAGACAACAATAACAGGAATGAAAACTTCACTAGAGGGTTTCAACACAGACTAGAGATGGCAGAAGAAAGTATCAATGATCTTGAACTGAAATGATTCCACTGAGAAGCAATAAGAAAATGGAATTTAGAACAGCTACCAGAGCTTGAGAGCTGCCATACACCATCAAGTGTACCAATAGCCACAATATGCGAGTTCCAGAGGAGAATAAAGAGAGAAATGAACAGAAGAACTATTCAAAGAAATAATAGCAGAAAACTTCCCAAATTTAATGAAAGACATGGTTATGCATATAAGAACCCAATGAACACCAAAAAGGAAAAACTCAAAGAGAACCATGCCCAGAAACATAATAATCAAACTGTCCAATGCCAAGGACAAGAGGAGAGTTCTGAAAACTGTAAGAGAAAACCAACTAGTTATGTACAAGGGAATCACAATAAGATTAAGTGCTGATTTCTGATCAGATACCACAGAAGCAAGAAGGCAGTGGGATGAAATATTTCAAGTGCTGGAAGGAAATAATTACCAACCAAGAATTTTATAACCAGCAAGACTTTCCTTCAAAAATGGGAGAGAGATTAAAACATTCTTAAATAAATAAAAGCTGAAGGAGTTCATCACCAATACACCTGCCCTAAAAGGAATGCTACTTCAAAGTGAAAGGAAAGGAGACTAGACTATGGATTGAAGTGGCATAAAGAAATAAAGACTTCTGGTAAAGATAATCAAATGGGCAATTATAAACACCAATATCATTGTAATTTTTGTATGAATCACCACTTTTTACTTCTATCCATTTCAAAAATGCAAATGCATAAAAGTAATGATAAATCTATGTTTTTTGACATATAATGTATAAAGAAATAATTTGTAACAAATACAACACAAAGGTGGGGAGACAGAGGGCTATAGGAAAAGTATATGTGAATGCTATTGAAGTCAAGTTGGTATCAAATCAAACATGATATAGATTCAATATGTGAAATATTAGTCCCATGGTAACCACAAAGAAATATATAAATATATATATACAGAAAGAAATGAGAAGGGAACAAAAATGGTAAACTAAATTAAATAAATATGAAATTAGGCATTAATGAAAGGACTAAGGGTAAAAGTAGTATGACTTACAAAGACAAAATATCAAAATGGCAGAAGAAAGTTGTGATAGTTTAAAGCTGGATGGACCTCAAAAGACCATGTCCTTAGAACTAATCCCACTCCTGTACAAGAAAACCTATTGTAGTTGGAAAGTTTTGATTAAATTGCTTCAATTAGGGACCTTTGATTAGATTGCATTACGGGGGTGAGTCTTAATCTTTTTACTGGAGTCCTTCATAAATGGGAAAAACATGCAAAGATACAGAGAAAACCTCTTAGAAGCTAAGAAAGGAAACCCCAGAAGCCAGAAGCTGAAATCAATGGAACCCAAGAGAGAGAAGCCATAATAGCTGAGAGAAAGCTAGAGGCAGCCAGAAGCTGAAAGCAACAGATCCTGGAGGAGGAGGCAGAGATGGGCAGACACCACAATTGTGTCCTGCCATGTGCCTGATCACCCACAGCTGCAGCTTAGGGAGACATTTTTTCTCAGCCTTGGAACTGTAAGCTTATAAGTTAATAAACCCCCATTTTAAAAGCCAACCCATTTCTGATATATTGCCTTGGCAGCCTTATAAACAAAACAAAAGTCCTATATTATCATTATCAGTAGTTCCTTTCAATAAAAATGGATCAAACTCTCAGTCAAAAACCAAAGAATGGCAGAATGGATAAAAAGCATGACCCAACCACATGCTGTTTGCAAGAGACTCACCTTAAATTCAAATATTGTTTGAAAATGAATGTATGAAAAGTAGACAAAATAGAGCTGGGGTAGCTATACAATATCAGATAAAATAGACATTAAGTAAAAACGCTTATGAGGGAAAAAAGGCCACTATATACTGATAATGGGGTCAATTCAACAAGAAGTCATAACAATTGTAAAAATATATGCACCTAAGGGCAGCTCCTGAAAATATAAGAAGTAAATATTGACAGGTTTGAAGAGAGAAATTGACATGTCTATGTTAATAGTAGGAGACTTTAATATACCACTTTCAATAATGGATGATAAAACTTAGTCAAAAAAAAAACAATGAAAAACAAAAGAAGACTTGAATGAAACTATAAACCAATTAGACCTAACAGACATATATAGAACACTTCACCCAATACACATTCTTCTCCAATGTACATGGAATATTCTCCAGAATAGACCATATTTTAGGGCACAAAAAAGTTTCAAAAATTTTTAAAAAATATTAAAAATCATACCAAGTATCTTCAACAATAATGAATTGAAGCTAGAAATCAATAACAGAGGGAGAACTGGAAAATTCAAAGTATGTGGAAAGTAAATAATGCATGCTTAAACAACCAATGGACCAATGAAGAAATCACAAGGGAAATTAGGAAATATCTTGAGGTGAAAGAAAATGAGAACATAACACAAAAAAATTGCAGAATGCAGCAAAGGCTGAGACTGAGATGAAGATTTTTAGCCTTAAAGGCTTACATTAAAATGAAGAAAGATCTCAAATACCTAACCTCACAACTGGAGGATCTAGAAAAAGAAGAGCAAACTAAACCCAAATCAAGCAGAACAAAAGAAAATAAACAAATATTACAGGCAGAGAAAAATGAAATAGAGCACTGGAGGAAAAAAAAAAATGAAGAGAATTGACAGAACCAAAAACTGATTCTGTGAAAAGATCAATAAAATCAACAACAAAGAAAAAAAGAAAGAGAACACAAATAACGAAAATCAGAAATGAAAGGAGGAAAGTTAATCCCAACCCCCCAGAAATGAAAAAGGGTTTTAGGAGGATACCATAAACAACTGTATGCCAACAAATTAAATGACCCAGATAAAAAGGAAAATTTCTAGAAACACACAAAAATTTACACTGACTCAAGAAGAAATAGAAGCTCTGAACAGACCTAGAACTAGTAAAAAGATTGCACCAAAAACCTCCCAACAAAGAAAAGCTGAGGAACATTTGGCTTCACAGGTGAATTTTACAGACATTCAAAGAAGAATTAACACTAATCCTGCTAAAACTCTTCCAAAACATTCAAGAGGAGTGAACACTCCCTAACTCATTCTGTGAGGCCAATATTACCCTAAAACCAAAGCCATATAAAGATACCACAAGAAAAATGTTTACAATATCCCTTATGAATATAAATACAAAATCCTCAACAAAATACTAGGAAACCAAAACCAACAGCACAATGAAAGAATTATGTACCATGATCAAGTGGTATTTATCCCTGATATGCAAGGGTGGTTCAACATAGGAAAATCAATTAATGTAATACACCATATTACAATAATGAATAATTATATTCAAAAAGCTAAATAGGGAGCAGAGGTGGCTCAAGCAATTGGGTACCTCCTTTCTACATGGGAGATCCTGCGTTCAGTTCCTGGTGCCACCTAAAAAAAAAAAAAAGAAAGAAAGCTAAATAAATTAAAAGCTTTTTAAAATCCTAATTTAGTGTTTCCTATGAATGCTTTCTTAGTTTTATGCTGAAGAGACGCTCCTTCAATAACCATGAATTCATAATACATTTATTAACTAATTAACAAATAAGTAAAATTAAAATTGTCATTATTCCCACCACCCTAATCTAGAATTTATCTAACTTTAATTTATCACATTATGGACAAAAATGCCCCATTTTTCTAATGCCAGGCTTCACCCATCATTCAAATATGTATAAAGCAGAAAAGATGGGCAGCTCTTGAGGTCTGTGGAGCTTTGATTAATCATTACAGGAGGTTTGCCTTTTGCTTCCAATCTTAGATTTTATGTCCCAAAGCATTATTCCCATATTAGATCTGGGATGGGTGATATATTAGTCAGGGTCCTAAAGAGTCCAGCTCAAGGTTGCTTTCTCACCAAAGTCAGTTGCCAGGTGTTGAAGCAAGATGGTCCCTGATCTCTGCAAGGGTTCAGCTTTCCCCTCTGGGCTTCCTCTTTTTCAGCTGCAGGCTGGCAATAGGGCTTGTCTCTCAGGACTTCCTCTTTCTCCTGGCATAGGGCTCACTTCTTTCTGGGCTTTCTCTATCAGTCTTGACTGGTCTGTTCTCTTCCCAAGGTCAGCTGCAAACTGTCAGGTGAATGGCTCATCTCTCCGCCAGGGCCCAGGATCAAAATGACAGAGCTCTCTCTCTTCCCATGTTTCTTCTTGTTTGAGTGTCCATTTATATATTTATATCAGCCCACCAAGCAGATGGGGACTTAACCTGAGTCATGCCTTACTGACTTGGAGGAATCAAATACCTAATCTTAACCAGTAATTTAATTTAATCAAGGGCCCCTCAACTAAATCCAATATAATCAAAAGGACTCACACCGATTAGGTTAGTTTGCAAACATAATCTTTCTCTTTTGGGATTCACAAAAATAATCTCATATAAAGTATAATATTTAATAAATATATCACAACTACACCAACACGTACCCACAAGAAAAATGCTTTTTTGAATTTCAGTTCAAAATCACATACCCCTTAAGAACCCCTGTTTTAGGGGATATCCTATATTCCAGGCAAACTCTTCATTACCTCCACTGTGTAGTTGCAATCCTATTTCCCCTTGTATTAGTCAGGGTTCTCTCGGGAAACAGAATCAACCGGAGATATCTGTCAATAATATGATATTTTATAAGAGTCTCTCATGTAACCATGGGGATGCACAAGTCCAGGTTCCGCAGGCAGGCTGCAAACAAGAGACTCCAATGAAAGCCCAATGAAAGGTCCTTGATGAGTTTCTGGGAGAAGTTGGCTGTCCAAAGATGAGCTGGGAAATTCTCTCTGAATGTTGAAATCACGTCCCCTTTTAAGGCATTCAACTGATTGAATAAAAGCGTCATCCATTGCTGATGCAATCTCCCTGATTGATGCAGATGTATTCAACCATCCACACAGTAAACTTACTGGTGATTGAAGTCCATATATGCTCTTGTATTACAATTAGCCCAGTGCTTGCTGGACCAAACACCTGGACACAATTACCTGGCCGAGTTGACACATTAGCCTAACCATCACACCCCTTTACAGTCAAGATCAATCACCCTAGCCAGTACATTAATTCCCTTCTTTGCCCATGGATTCAGAAGCATGAGGAACCAGAAGTGGCCTGGTGGAAGTCATACCTTCCAGTTCAATGGAATCATGGCTGTGTTTCCTGGTGGAGCACTCCTCCTTTTGGAACTAAGACTTGTAGCCCAGCAGAGCTTAAGGTCGCAGGGACAAGAAGTAAAAATATTCTCTAATGGATCACTAGGGGTAATAATGAGTAGTGCCACTCCCATTTCCACCTCTTGATTCCTGGACCTATGAAGCCTGGATGTGGGAGAAATCATACCATAGAGTGGACGCTAATGTATGGCATACACTGCCTCCTGGAAAATATTGCCCCAGCCCTGTGAGGTATTGCCACCTAGTTGGCACTGTAATTGAGTCTTAAAAAGATCATCCCACTGTTCTGTCAATCCAGCTGCTTCAGGATGACGGGAACATGGTGATTTCCATGAGCTGTGAAGTGGGTTCCTTGGTCAGAAGCAATGTTGTATGGAATAACATGACAGGGGATAAGGCATTCTATAAATCAACAGATGGTGGTTTTGGCAAAAGCATTGAATATAGAGAAGGCAAACCTATATCTGGAGTATGCATTTACTCCAGTTAGAATAAAATGTTGCCCTTTCCATGATGGAAGTGGTCCAATGTTAATCAACCTGCCACCAGGGAGTAGGCTAATCACCTCAGAGAATGGTACCTTATTGGGGACTGAGTGGTGATCTTTGCTGCTGTCAAATTGGGCACTCAGCAATGGCTGTAACCAGGTTGGCTTTGGGAAGTGGAAGTCCACGTTGCTGAGCTCATGCATAACTTCTTTTTTTTTTTTTTTTTTTACCGGGAGGTCCCGGGGATCGAACCCCGGTCTCTCCATATGGTAGACGGACGCCGAACTTCTTGAGCCACATCCGTTTCCCTCATGCATAACTTCTAACCCTACCACCATAGCCACTATTTTCATAAGCCTATTAGACAATGACAGGAGCAGCTGGGGAAAGAGGCCACTAGCATCCACAGAATGAGTTATCTGATGCACTTGATTATTAAAATCTTCCTCTGCTGAAAATCACACTGTGGTGAGCATTCACATGGGACACAAATTTCTTCATGTTTTTTGTCCACTCAGAAAGCTCTATCCACATATCTCTTCCACAAATCTTTTTGTAATAAATTCTACCATAATGTTCCTTCCAAGTCCCTGACCATGTAGCCAAACCATTGGTGAGAGCCCATGAATCAGTATATAAAAGTACCTCCTGCCATTACTCCTTCCAAGTGAAATGAACAACCAGGTGCACTGCTCAAAATTACATCCAGTGGGAGGATTTCCCTTCACCACTGTCCTTCAGGGACGTCCCAGAAAGGGATGGCAATGCTGCAGCTGTCTACTTTTGGGTGGTAGTTATATATCATGCAGAGCCATCTGTAAACCTGGCCTGAGTTTTCTCTTTCACAGTCAACTGATCGTAAGGAACTCCCCAAGAGGAAACAGTTGTGGGAAAAGAGAAAGTTACATGGCAGGAGTGGGAGGATAGACATTTGGGCCACTTCTTCATGTAACTTACTTGTGCCTTCAGGACCTACTCAAGTCCTGTCTAGTATACACCACTTCCATTTTATGATGGAGTGCTGCTGTGCACACCCAACTTTATGGCTTGATGGATTGGACAACATCCGATTCATGATATGCAACTTAGATCTCATGGTAACTTGGTGGCCCATGGTTAAGCGTTCAGTCTCTACTAAGGCCCAGTAGCAGGACAAAAGCTGTTTCTCAAAAGGAAAGCAATTATCTTCAAAGGATGGCAAGGCTTTGCTACAAAGTCTCTGTTGTGATTCTCTTATAGGGGCCTGCCAAAAGGCTTAAGACAGCATCTCTATGTGCCACTGACACAATGCCATTGGATCTGCTGGATTATATGGCTCACATGGCAGAGCAGCCTGGACCTGTTGCAGAATCTCCTTTTGTTCCAGTCCCCACTCAAAACCAGCAGCTTTTTGGGTCACTAGGTAAATGGGCCATATTGGTATACCCAAATGAGGAACATGTTGTCTCCAAAGTCCAAAGAGGCCAACTACGCATTGTGCCATGTTTTTAATTATAGGATGGGCCAGATATAACAGTTTATTCTTCACCTCAGAAGGGACAGTTTGACATGCCCCACACTACAGGACTCCTAGAAATTTCATGGAGGTGGAAAGACCCTGGATTTTTGTTGGATTTATCTGCCACCTTCTGACACACAAATGCCTCACCAATAAGTCTAAGTTGCTCACTAGGTCCAACATGATATCATCAATATAGTAGATCAGTGTGATGTCTTGTGGGAGAGAGAGAGATGATCAAGGTCCCTGCAAATTAGATTTTGACATAGGGCTAGAAAGTTGATATACCCCAAAGGTAGTGCAATGAACTTGTGCTGTATACCTTACCATATGAAAGAAAACCATTTCTGTTGGTCTTTACTAACAACAATTGAGAAAAAAAGCATTTGCCAGATCGATAGTTGCAAACCATGTACCAGGGAATGTGTTGATTTGCTCAACTGACTATACCATATCTGAACAGCAACTGCAATTGGAGTCACCATCTGGCTAAGTTTACAATAAACCATTGTCATCCTCCAAGGTCCATCTGCTTTTTTGCACAGGCCAAATAGAAAAGTTGAATGGGGATGTTGTGGGTGTTTTAGTCTACAAGGCTGCCAAAAACAATATAACAGAAATGGGTCAGCTTTTACAAAGGGGATTTATTAGCTTTCAAGCTTACAGTTTTGAGGGAAGAAAAATGTCTAAATTAAGACACTATCAAGTTATGCTTTCTCTCCAAAGACCAGCTGCCAACGATCCTGGATTCCTCTGTTATATGGCAAGGCATATGGTGGCATGTGCTGGTCTTTCCCTTCTCTTCTGGGTTTCATTGCTTTCAGCTTCTGTCTTCTGTGGCTTTCTCTCCCTCTTTATTTGTATTTCATTCTCTTATAAAGTACTCCAGTAAGAGGATAAGACTTACCCTTACTGGGCCATGCCTTACTGAAGTAAGCTAATCAAAAGTCCATAGTTACAATAGGTTCACACCCACAGGAATGGATTAGCATGAAGAACATGTTTTTGGGAGGAGTCCACATAGTGTCAAACCATCACAGTGGGAATCACCACCCTTGCATCCTTCAAGTGCTTGATATTGACACGAATGTCTGCAATCCCTCCAGGAATCCGGTATTGCTTTTGATTTACTATTTTGCTAAGTAGGTGCAATTCTAGTGTCTTCTACTTGGCATTTCCTGCCACAATATCCCTCACTCCACAAGTCAGAGAATCAGTTTGGAGATCCTGCCAGTTGCTGAGTATGTCTATTCCAATTATGAATTCTGAGCTAGGGAAATAATCACAGAATGGGTCCAGGGACCCTATGGACCCACTGTGAGATGGTCCTGAGCTAAAATTCTATTGATCTCCTGACCTCATAAACCCTTACTCTGACAGAAGGATCACATTTAACATTTTGGATCTCCTGGAATTAATGTAACTTCTGAACTAGTGTCTAATAATCCCTAACTGTCTGGTCCTTTCTTTTCTCCTAATGCACTGTCACTCTGGTAAAAGTCCATAGGCCTCTTCGGGGAAGGCTGGGAAGAAGATTAATAGTATACATTTTTGGAAGTGTTACCCCAAGGGGGCCTGGGTTTTCCTTCATTCAAAGAGTACTGGGACTGTAAATTCTCTCAAGTCTGAGACCTGATTAAGGGGCTGTGACTCTGTTTTTGTAATTCAGGTTAGACTTTTGTTCACCTGACCTAGAACTCTTCTTATACAGATCAAGTAAGAACTTAGTAGATGGCCCATATATTTTACTTCTAAGTACCTCATAATCTACTAGCCAGCACCATAGGTCTCTGAGAGTCAGACTATTTTGACTACTATTTTGAGTCTGCTGTCTGTTATGATAGTCATGCCACCTTGTCTTTGGTGATTTGGTGATTCTGTGCTGCCACTTGACTTCTGCCAACCCAGGATCTGATCATCCCCATTGTGTTTAAGGATACAAGTTCAGTGACAACAGTCCTCACAGTAATATCTGACCTAAAGAGAAGAGCAATCACAAGCTCTTCAGGGAAGATGGAATTAGTCACGTAAATTTATTCCTCAAGGTCCTGGGTGAGAAGTGTGTTCTCTGTACATTCCTGGGCTGGGGGAACAGGTTTTACATGACAAATATGCTCTAACAATCCAATCTCTCTAAGCCTTCAGATCCCCTCATCTACATTTTACCAGAGCAGTTCTGGCATTTTGACTTCAGGCAATGGAGGCCACCTTTTGGTTCATGCTTCAGCCAACCTCCTGATCAAACCATAGAGCCCTTTCTAACCAACTGAGCTACAACATTGAATCAAGAGTCTCTGCTTATTGGGCCCATAACAATAAATTCAGCCTGATCAAATTTTATATTCTTGGGGGGCAGATGTGGCTCAAATGGTTGGGCGTCCGTCTGCCATATGGAGGGACCTGGGTTCGATCCCCGGGACCTCCTGGTAAAATAAAAAATATATATATAGAAGGCGCATGGGCTGCCAGGCTCTGTGTGCTGGTGAGCCGCCAGGCCCTGGGAGCCATGCAGCAAGATGATGACTCAACAAGAGAGAGACGCAGGGGAGAGACAAGACTAGACTCTCCGAAAGCTCCAGAAGCCAAGAGACGAGGTGGCGCAGGCGGCAGAATACCTGCCTCCTACATCGGAAGTCTTCAGGATCGAATCCTGGTGAAGACTGGAGGAGGAGGATGAGAAGAGATGGCAGGAAACAGACACAGACACACAGAGTGTTGCCCAGCGAATGGACACAAAATAGCAAATGGGGAAGGGGGGGGTTAAAATGGATAAAGTAAATAAATAAATCTTTTTTTTAAAAAAATTTATATTCTTGACACCATAATCCCACATGTTTCCCACATATGTTGTCTTGATTTCTGTCTATATAAATCAGAACATCAGGCATTTATTTGGGGTGTAATGTACCTTCTCATGGTTCACACTTTGTACCTCACCTTTTGGGGCCTGTTGGAACTTCAGTTTAGTTACAGGTTTGGAAGAAAGTAGTCGGGGCGGATCAAGAGAAAAATCAGAAGTGCCTTGCAAGCCAACTACTTCAGGACATTCCACTGCAGCTTCATCTGGTAAAACAGGATTAATCTCTTCAGACAGAGGTGTGGGGGCTGTTTCCTCAGGGGAGGTGGTAACAGGTTTATCAGGCACACCAGATTAACTCTTTTCAAGTGGAGGTTGGATGGCAGATTCCTCAGGCCAGACTGGAGTTCAGGAGGCTGAATCCTCAGGGCTGACTGGAGGTAGAATTACTGATTCCTCAGGACAGATCATTACATGTTTATCTGGCAAAGACTCAGCAGAATCTAGGTTTTCAATACATGCACTGCCATAATTATCTACCCATATGTCCCTATTCCAATTTTTGGAATTCCACTCCTTTCCAATAAATACCCTCACTTTAACATCATATACCCTGCAAAGTTGGGTATTTTTTTTACATTGTAATTTAGCCACTCGGATGACGAGACACTGGATCTGGTTTTCAGAAATTGCAAATCTGTGACTACATGAAATAAGATTTTCCTTCAGGGCACACATAGAAACTTTCATGTCCTTCATGCAGTGCTTAAGTTAGGAATTTGAAGCCCTGAGCTTCTTCCTTTCTCCAACATCATTATACCTTTCACCTCCACAAAACTCTGTTAAGGTGTCAAAACACTTTCACCTACAACCTTGTCTCATAAGCATTTTAGTAGCCATATCCAGTGGTGATATTTTGTATATACCTACTGCCAACTCAGAGCATAGACTATGAGTGCCATCTTGATTGTTGTAAATAGAGTCATTAGTGACTTTGAATCTAATTAGGTTAGAGAACCAATTCCAAAAAAAAACAGAATCAATTCAGAAATCTCATTCTTAAGATTCTGTTTCTCAGGAAGCACTCCTGTTACAAAAGCTGTATGAGGGTTCTCCAGGGAAACAGAACTGACAGGAGATCTATAAAATATAAATATTAAAAGATTTTCATAAGAAATGTCTCACATGATCGTGGATGGGTAAGCCCAAATTCCGAATGGTAGGTCACAATCTGAAAGCTCCTATGAAGGTTTTTGATGAATTCCCCAGGAAAACTGGGTAACTGAAGCAGAGATGGAATGTCTCTCTTCTGACTGCTGAAATCATCACTTCTTTTATTCAAATGATTGAATGACTGCTCTCATTGTTGAATACAATCTCCTCAGTTCTAGATGTTATTATCCAAACATGCAATCAACTTACTGATGATTTAATTCCATGAAATAGTCTCACAGTAACAATCAGGTCAGTGTTTGTTCAACCAAACAACTGAACACCATAACTGGGTCAAGTTTACACATGAACTTCACCATCACAAGTGAGAGAATCCCTTTCTTTTGTATAGTGGGAGAAAGACTTCTGTGAACTCAAGGCAAGCTCTCCCACCAACCAAGTTTAGGCAAAAATACTAGAGTTTGGTAATCTAAAAAGTGATTCACTTAAAACTGCATCCACTCAGTTACCAGGCAACTGGTGTAAATGGTGAATCAGACCAGCTGTAAGAAAAGATCCATACACACACTGAGTGTGAGGTGGGGAAACTAGAAAGCACCAAATGCCAGAGCCAAGGGCAATGAGACTACTGTTACATTTGGCAATAGGGTCAGTGTTGACTCATCTTCAGATTTTTAAGAGAATGCCAAAATCCTGGTTTTTATGTCAAATAATTTAACTTTTAAATTTTGACCCGAAAACCTTTTTAAAATTGCCGTGCACACCAAACAAAACACATCTACAACCAATTCAACTCAGAGTCCTCCAATTTCTGCTTTCTGCCTTTGTTTTATTATAATTGTTTCCTGCCTAAATACATACCTTTAATTTCAAGATATAAGACAAAGATTATAATTGCACACATCAGAAATTTATATTATCTCTTATATATAAGCAATGTAGTTTTCTTATTGGCCAACTATAAATGAAATTAATGAAAATTCAAAATAAATGTCAGTAGCTGTCATTTGGAAACTACACTAACCCAGTCAGCAGACATTTAGACATTTATTTGTAGTACATTCTAAACACTCTCAAGATACAAATTTAAAAAGAGCATGGATTCCCCAATTCAACATGGGAGATAATGCTTACAAATAATTAGTTATGATATGAATTTATGTGTCTTATGAGTTAGAAGGAAATTTTTAAAGCAAAGATGTAGATTCAAAGAGAAATACATGATTATCCCAACTAGAATACAGTATTTATTAGTAGTTACTTAGGGTGGGGGAAGAGTACCTTTGCTCTGAAAATGGATATATTTGGATCACCAGCAGCATTAGATTATGAGCACTAAATATTTCTGTACAATGTTTGACAAAGAAAACTAAACAAGAGAAAACAATTGTTTCTAGTCTTGAAAATGTTAAATTTTTCTGACATAATATTGTATATGTTATGGAAATAATTTTTTTATTTCTGATTGAAAACTTGGCATTTCCTGCATACTCAAATATAAATACTGTTTTATAAGTGTACTCTTTTGTAAAGTCATGCTAACAAACGGCAATGGCAAAATATATAAAATTTCCATTGCCTTCCAATTTGCAGGCACTCAAAAATATTAAGTAACAGTACAGTGAGACTAAATAAAATAATTTCAAACTCCCAATTGTGTGGGAGAAAGAAAAAAAAATGACTGTTTTTATCTTTTTATTTTGTGAAATTACTTACAGTAGTGCTACAGATCACGAAGTTTATGATCATACTTACCTGGCAGGGGAGATACCATGATACCCTGGGTGGTTTTCCCAGGGCAAGGCTTATCCATTTCACTCCGGATGTGCTGACCCCTGCGATTTCCCCAAATGTGGGAAACTCGGCTGCATAATTTGTGGTAGTGGGGGACTGCGTTCGCGCTGTCCCCTGAAAAAAAAAAAAAAAAAAAAAGAAGTTTATGATCAAATTGGCTTTTATAACCAGCCAGAGTTATAATCTAAGATCTAAGTCTTAAAAGTGGAATAATCTCATCAGAGGGCTAGGTTTTAAAGTCAGGGATAAGATAAAAATAAGGTATACCAAAATTAACTTTGAAATTCCTTTAGGAGTTGAGCCACACTGAAAACAACATACTATCTCTCAATAAATCATAATAATGGATTTTCTTCCTGGCTTGTTTCTTCGATTGAGTAACACATAAATTAGTTTGTGTGTGAGTTTGCCAGGCTGCCATACAATGGGTTGGCTTAAACATGGCAATTTATTGGCTTACGGTTTTGAAGCTAGAAAAAGTCCAAAATCAAGATAGCGGTTTGCTTTCTCCTGGAGTCTGTGGTATTCTAAGGTTGGCAGAAAGCAATCTTTGAAGTTCTTTGACTTGTACCTCCACTTCCCATCACATGGTAATGTCATCTTCTTCTTTTGCCTCTTCCAGTTTCCCTTCACTTCCAGCTTCTTCCTGTGTGGCTTTCTCCAACTTCTGGCTTATGGTTTCTTCTCTGTATAAGGTCTTCCATAATAGGGATTAAGACCCAACTCCCTTTAATTAGGCTACACCTTAACTAAAAATAACATCTTCAAGAGGTCCATTTTACAATGAGTTCACACCCACAGGAAAGCCGATTAAGATTAAGAACATTTCTAAATTGGGGTACATAATTCCATCTACCACCAGCTGGTGTATGTTTAAGGGTCTCACTGCACAAAACATATGAACTATAGATTCTTATTCAGTGCTGAAAGATGTTTCCAGTACTAATATCAACTAAAAGAACAGCAAATTCATATCCTCCATCCACCCTCACTCTGGGGTAACAGCAAGTATAACCATATATATCATTTTGCTTCATCTTTTTCTTCTGTATAAGTATTAATGAATTTATATAAGATTATTGACTACATACTTGCAGGTAGAAAATAATGAGGGTTTGTCTAAAGCAGGGAATGATGTACTGCTTGTATTCATTTTTAGTGCTGAGTAGTATTTCATAATTTTGTTATATCACAATGGCTTATGCATTCACCTGTTTATTTATTCACCTGTTGATGGACATTTCCAGTTTCTATTACATATAAAGCTGCTATGAACATTAATGTGCAAGTCTTTGATGTTTTCATTTCTCTTATGGCATTACATAGCCGTGGCATGACTAAGTCATTTGGTAGGTGTATGTGTAACTTGTTAAGAAACTGCCACACTCTTTTCCAAAATGATTATACTATTTTACATTCCCACAAGCAGTGTATGAAAGTTCCATTTTCCCCCATCCTCAGACGCACTTGACATGATCAGTCCTTTTAATTTTAGATATTCCAGTAGGTATGTAGGGATATCTCCTTGTGGATTTATTTTGCATTTCCTTAATGAATAATGATGTTGGCATCTTATCATGTGCTTATTTTCAACCTCTATATCTTCTTTAGTGAAGTGTCTGTTCATATCATTTGCCCATTTTAACCATTTTAGTGAGATTTTCATATTATTGTTTTGAGAGTCCATTAAATATTCTGAAGATAAGTCCCTTATATATAATTTGCAAATATTTTCTTCAAGATATGACCTATCTTTTCAATCTCTTAACGGTGCCTTTCAAAGGAAGAAGATCTTAATTTTGATAAAGTCCAATTTACCAGTTTTTTCTATTATGGTATCATATCTAAAAAATTCTTTGCCTAAGTCAAGATCACAAGGATTTTCTCCTATGTTTCCTTTTAAACATTTTACAGCTTTAGGTTTTACAGTTAAGTCAGTGATTAATTTTTAGTCACTTTTTGGAAGTGGCATGAAAGAACATCAATGTTCACTTTTTATTTTTCTCACCTATGGATATCCTTTTGTTCTAACACTATTTGTTGAAAATACTATTCTTTCTCCACTGAATTGCCTTTGCACCTTTGTTTAGAATCAATTGACAATATATGTGTCGATGTATGTCTGGACTCTCTATTCTGCACCATCAATCTGTCTATCTTTACTCCAGTATTACACTATCTTGATTACTGTAGTTTTATTTAAAAATCTTGAAATCGGGTCTTGTAAGTCATCCAAATTTGCTTTCCTTTTAAAAAGTTGTTTTGGCTATTCTAGATCCCTCTGTATTTCCATATGGATTTAAGAATCAGCTTGATGATTTCTAAAAAAAAAAAAAAAAAAAAGACTCCTAGGAACTTGATTGGGATGGTACTATACCTCTAGATAATTTGGGGAGAATTTATATCTTAATAATACTTGAGTTTTCCCATCCATGACCACAGTTTGTCTTCATTTATTTAAATATCTTAAAATTTATCTCAGCAATGTTTTACAATTCTCAGAATTCAGATCATGCATACCTTTTATCAGACTTATCCTTAAGTGTATTGTATGTTTTATTACTATGGTAAATGGTATTTTTATTTCAATTTCCAGATGTTCATTGCTTGTAAATGTTGAGAGACAATTCCCCATGAATATTTTTGTTTCTGCACATTCCAGGTCTTCTGGAAAAGAGAAGTGTAAGGATGTTTGCACCACAGCCTTGGAAACTAGAAAGTCTCCCTAAAGATAGAGACCCTCAGAGAGTTTTGAAGACCTCCAGATATATTCGTAGACTCTCCTTCCCCTCTGAAGAGACATTTGCTTTTATTACAAGGTAATAAGTATAGTAACACCTACCACTTCTCCCCAGAAGATCTGCTTAATAAATAGGCTTTCTCCAGAAAGAAAAATAGTCAGATGTGTAGCAGCTTCTCTATAAACTCTGAGTCACGTAATTCGGGAGGGTTCCTCTCCAGTGATGCAAACTCACTGCATATGCAGGCGATGTCTTGCCTTGCCTATTTGCTTTGCCTTGGTGAGAGGTAGGGGGTACTGACACAAAGTATTTCTCTGGCTGCCACATTTGCTGTGTATAATAAACTGCCTGTTTTGCTGATTCAGAAATCCTGCTGACTCCTCTCAGAATATATATATACACATATATATGCAAATGCATATAAAGATAAATATACATGTGTACGTGTGTGTGTGTGTGCAAAACTGTGGCAGACCAACTTGTTGGGTTGAAAGTAGTGTAACATCTCAGATTCTTCAAAATTTCTGACAACAGTACATAGAAACATTTTTGTATATTGTTCTTGTATCCTACAACCTTACTGAACTCACGTATTTGTTTGAGTAGTGTTTTTAAATTTTCTACGTAGATGATGCTGTCACTGTGAATAAACACAGTTTTATTTCTTTCTTTCCAGTCTCGATGCCTTTGATTTCTTTTTTGTGTCTGTATTAATCAGCCAAATGGGCGCTGATGCAAAATACCAGAAATCTTCTGGCTTTTATAAAAAGTCTTTATTTGGGGTAGAATCTTACAGTTACCAGGCCTTAAAGCATAAGTTACTTCCCTCACCAAAATCTACTTCCACGTGTTGGAGTAAGATGGCTGCCGACCTCTGTAAGAGTTCAGGTTTCCTGGGTTCCTCTCTTCCCAGGGCTTGTTTCTCTACAGGCTCAGCTGCCCTGCTCTCTCCACAAGGCCAGCTGTAGACTATCAGGCGACTGACTCTGTCTCTCTCCCAGGGGCTCATTCTCTCCGGGCTCAGCTGCTCTGCCCCTCTATGTGCTTACTTTCTGGGCTCCAGCTCAAAACTCCAACTCTCTTCTTTGCTGTGTAGTTTTCTCCATGAGTCCCTGTCCACCAAGGAGGTGGGGACTCAATGTCCTACTGATGTGGCCCAATCAAAGCCCTAATCATAATTTAATCATAACCAGGTACAGACCAGTTTACAAACATAATCCAATATCTATTTTTGGAATTCATAAACAATGCCAAACTGCTACAGTATCTTAATGCTTTGGTTAGACACTCCAGGACCATGTGGAATAGACATGGTGAGAGTAGACATTGTTACCTTGTTACTGATCTTAGGAGGATTTCAATTGTGCAATATTAAATATAATGATATTTGTAAGTTTCAAGTATATGCTTTTATCAGGTTCAGGATATTCCCTTCTGTTCCTAGTTTGCTGAGGTTTTATCAGGAATGGATGTTGTTATTTTGTTAAATGCATCTATTTAAGATAACTATGCTTTAAAAAAAATTTAGTGTGTTGATATAATAGATTACAATGATTGATTTTCAAAGGTCAAACTAACTGTGTATCCTTAGATAAAACCTCATTTGGACTTTATAATTCTATTTTATTTTCTTACATTTTTTTTGTAATTTTTGTATCATTGTTAGTGAAGGACATTATATTAATGCATAGTTTTCTTTTCTGGTAATGTCTTTGTTTGGTCTTGATATAAGAGTAATGTTGGCCTCATGAAATGAGAAGTATTTTCTCCTCTTCAATTTTATAGGAGAGTTTATGACTGGGTGATATTTCCTCCTCAGATGTTTTGAAGAATTCAGCAGTGAAGCTACATGGGTTTGGAGTTTCCTTATAGAAAGGTTTATTTTTTAAAAATTCATTTCTTTAGTAGAGATAGGGTTATTCAGGATACCTATTTATTGTTGAGTGAACTTTGTTTTGTGTGTGTGCATCTTTTAAGAAATTTATTGATTTCATCTATTTTGTCAAGTTTATTGTCATAAAGTTATGCATAATATTCCTTTATTATCTTTTCTAAGGGACGGAGAGTGGAGGAAGTGATTTACAGCACAGGGACAGAGGCAACCTTTTGGGGTGATAGAAATGTTCTATATCATAATTATGATAGTGTGTATATGACTGTATACATTTGCCATCACTTATAGAATTAAATTTACCATGTGTAAATCTGTCTTAAAGAAAACACAAAACTAAAAAGTATACAGAATAAGCTCTCCTTCAAAAGGTTTGCAATTCTAGTTCACAAAGCCTTGAAATGTTCTTGAATCACATGCTGTGCTCTCCTAAAAAGTCCAAAAGATAATAGAATTTCAGAGAAATCCCACAGGAAAATTTTATTTCTGGACTATATTGTTTTTTCTTAATAACCCACATGATCTCTCTCTTTAAAAAAATTTTTTTTTTTTTTTACAAACACACACTTCCCTTCCTCTCCCCATTCCTCTGGTATTGTCTAATCTGCTTCCTCTCTCTGCAAATGTGCTGTTTCTAGTCATTTCTTATAAGTATTAGTTCTTATGTGCCTTGCTCATTTTACTGAGCATGTTTTCAAGGTTTTTCCATGTTGCAGCATATCTCATAATTTCATTCTTTCTTATGTCTGAATAACATTCCACTGTGTGTATGTACCACATTTTGCTTTCCTAGTCATTTGTGGATGGACACTAGGTTTGTTTTCAGCTTTGGGCTATTGTTAATAATGCTATTATAAATATTAGTATACAAGTATATGTTTGAGACCCTGTTTTCAATTTCTTTAGGTATATACCTAAAAGTAGATTTGCAGGATCACACGGTAATCCTACATTTAACTTTTTGAGGAACGGCCATATTGCTTTCCACAGTTGCTTCACCACTTTACAGTCTCACCAATGCATGAGAGTTCCAATTTCTCCATATGCTCTCCAACACTTCTTATTTTTCATTTTTTAAAATAGTAGCCATCCTAGTGGATGTGAAGTGGGATAGTTGGGATTTTGATTTGTATTTCCCTAATAGCTAATGATATTGAGCATCTTTTCATATGTATAATGGACATTTGTTTATCTTCTTTGGAGAAATATATATTCAAGTATTTCACTCATTTTTTAATTGGGTTATTTGTCTTCTTGTTGTTGTATTGTAAAAGTTCTTTAGGTTTGAAACTCTTGTCTCCTTTCTGTAGAGTGTCTTTTTACTTTCTTGATGATCTTCTTCAATGCACAAAAGTTTTTAATTTTGATGAAATAAAATTTATCTATTGTTTCTTTTGTTGCTTGAGCTTTTGATGTCATATCTAAGAAGCCATTGCTGAATTCCTGGTCAGAGATTTTGCCCCTATGTTATCTTCTAATAGTTTTATAGTTTTAGCTCTTATATTTAGGTCTTTGATCCATTTTGAGTTGATTCTTGTGTATGGTGTAAGGTAGGGGTCTAAATTCCTTCATTTGCATGTGGATATCCAATTTTCCCAACAGCATTTGCTAAAAAGACTGTTCTTTCCCCCTCTGCATATACTGAGCACCCTTGTTGAAAATAACTGGCTATTGATATGTTGGTCTAATTCTGGACTCTCAATTCTGTTCCATTGATCAATTTGGCTATTATATGCCATTAACACCCTGTTTTGATTACTTTTGCTGTGTAGTTTAAAATCAGAAAGTGTGAATCCTCCAACCATATTCTTCTTTTTCAAGAAAATATTTTTTTAATGTCTGTGGTATCTTATGTTAAAAGAAGATTGTAGGAGGTGGCCAAGATGGCTTTAGTGTAGGAGGGCGCACACTGCAAGCTCCCAGAGCAAGGCGGATTGTGGACGGGGTCCTGCTGGGGGGTCTGTGCTGTGCACCCGGGGAGTGAGAAGCTTGGGACATCTATCTGCGCAGATCAGCAGCGTGGACCGAACAGTGGAGATTCGTGAGTTTTGAGGCTGCCGGTGGAGGTTGGCACAGGCGGCTGAGCCCCGCGGTTACGGGAAAAAAAAATAAAACGGCCATTTTGAGCCGCAGGCGGGATGAAAAAGTTTTATTTTCTGGGGATCTGGCTGCCTGGCGCCCCTTGGACCTTGTGTGAACAGAACAAACGAGCTAATCAGCACCCGGTGAACCGGAGGGGGGATTTTGGCCGGGGAACGCAGCTGATTTCCCTAGCCACCCAGGGATAAGACCCAGGCCACTGCGGAGCCAGAAGGAAGGGACACTTCCCAAAAAAGGGAGTGTTCGGTTGGAAGACAGGGAAGGGTATTTTATATTTTTAGACATTGAGCTGGCTGCCTGCACTGCCCCATAGCTTTGGGGAGCAGATAAGCCAACCTGAAGCAGCATCAGGCTGAGAGCAGATGCGAATCTGCACTCAAACAGATTTACTGAGCAGCCCGGTGACGCTGGAGCTCGGCGCCAGAAGGGGCAGAATCCGCCATCTTTAGCACTCCTCACTGACTAACATCAGAGCTTCAGATAACCTGGGGAGTCCGGAAAGTGGGACGTGCTTGATTAATTTCCACGGGCCCAGCTAGGGTCCCTTCCATAAGGGGGTTGGTCTAGAGGAGGAATTAGTTTGGGTCCTGCATTTGGCTAAAAAAAAAAAAAAACAAAACAGTGAGGTCACCTCAACAAATGAAAAATAAATTCTTTTTAATTTAGTTTAATAGCTAAAAGCTGCTTCAGGACCTGCATATAGAACCCTGTGGGGAAATTCATTGATAAACACAAGTAGGCAGGAAGGATCCACGTGGACCCTAGGGGAATCATTGACCCACCTTAGCTCTGTTTGACTGCTTGCCTGTGTGGATCTTTGGTTTCTCTCTGTTACTTTCTGGTCTATTGCTATTATTCCCGTTTTCCTCCCCTCTTCCTTTTTCCTTGTATTTTTTTTTTTTTTAAATAGGTGCTGCCAGCTGGTCGCTTATTTGCTGGGCTTCTTATTCAATAATTTCCCACTCGCTGTATATATTGATTTTGTATTACAAACTATCGCTTATCCTTCCTGCATCTTTCTGCCTTCTGTTTTCTGTTGTGGCTCTTAGAGACAACATTTTTTCATAGGCCCACAACTTAAGGGTGTCAATTTCTATCCCAACTATTTTGTTTTCTTCTTCTTCTTTTTTCTTTTTTTTTTTTATAAGTATTAACTTTTTCCTTTCAGACCTTTCTCTACTATTTCTCTCCCTCCTCATAATTCTAGCCTTCTAAGTCACTATATATATATATTCCTCCATTTGTTTTCCCAGTCCATTGTAGGAACTCCATATGTTTTCCTAGTACTCTACACTGCCTACTCAAGTTAAATATTCATCTCATTAAGTCTCATTTTGCCCCTCTTCTAACTTTTATCAATATTTCTATAATCATTCTGCCTTCCTTACATCTTTTGATTCCTCTGGCCCTAACCTTTTGCCTTCAAGGGAACATAGAAAGAAGCAAGGAAAAAAAATAAGAAAAACTGCCAAAGAGAAAACTTAACTCACACGCAGAACCAACAGCTAAATAAAATTCTAGAGCATAGAGAAAGCTAATCAACTGAACAAACCCATCAAGATAATATGATGACCAGAGGGCAACAGAAAAATACAAATGACTCTGAGAAACTGGAAAACATGGACCAGTCCAGTGCACAAAATAAAAAACAGGAAGCAATGCAGTACATCGAACAACTAATCAAAGCTATCCAAACAAATATCATGGACGAACTTAAAGAACTGAAGGAAGAGATTAAGGATATAAAGAGGGAAGCAGCTGTGGCTCAATCAGTAGGGCTCCCGTTTACCATATAGGAGGCCCTGGGTTCAGTTCCCGGGGCCTCCTGGTGAAGGCAAGCCTGCCCGCACGGCGTGGTTAGCTGACCCAGCGAGCACAAGCAGCAAGGG